>RJWJ010029856.1:0-20288 GCA_004363605.1 Indri indri | reverse complement strand
AGCAGGATGGACCTCAGGACTGCGATGACAGCGAAGGTACCGTCATAAGCTGTATTGCTAGACAGCGACTTCGCACTTATCAGCACCTTGTCCGACATGATTTTTGCAGCTGTAAATGGGGTGCAGGCTTACCTGTGTGATGGCCGTGTGGCCTGTTTATAGCCTGGGCTATAAAAGGAATCTGTAACTCTGTGTCTGTGTTCACACTAGTGACTCAATTGGGTTTAAAGTTGGGGGGAAAACTGCTCAATGTGCATGTCCTTTTTTTAACTGGAGCCAAATATGTGCTGATTTCTTAAAACCAGAGCTTCCTATGGGTAAATTCTAGGCCTCCTTTGAGGTCTCAACCTCTGCTTTGTCTCAATCAATAAATGGACCATTATTTTCTTCAGATTAAATATCATGCCTAATAAGAAAGATGAACCAGATCGTACCTCCCTGAACCCTTCTTATGCCAACCACCCTTCTGACTGACATGGGAGCTGACAGCAGCTGGTCTCTTTCGGGTGGCAGAGTAGGGGGGAGCAGTGGTCTCTGGGACCCCTGGGCTTTGCTTACAATGGCCCTGCCCCACCATTCTCCTGCAGTGGTTTCCAGCCTCAAGGCTCTTAGAAGATGGCCTTGGAGGTTCCCATAATACATTTCAAGGCTCTTCCAGTCAACAGATATTTATTAGGAGTCCTCCATGAGGCGCAGTAAAATAACAGAAACTGCCACTTGTTGAAGGCCACTGACGCATGCTGGGCCAAATGTGCATTGTTGCATTTAACCCCACAACACTCAGCTCACAGGGGCCCAGTGACTGGCCCAACACCATTCAGCTTGGAGGTGGCCTCAGAAGATAAGCATACATGAGAACGTGCCATGTAGAGCAGGGCCCATCTGTCTCCGTCACCACTCTATGGCCAACTCCTAGAACACTTCCAGGCACACGGCAGGAATTCAGCATATGTTTGTTGAATGAAAGTGACAGAACTGAGATTTGGACCCAGTCTGGCTCTCAAAGTTGTGCTCTTTTCACCACATACCCTACACTTCTCTCATAATTTCTATTGTGAGGATGAACACATTACATTTTGGACCATATTTGATTTACAAAAAAGGACAATTTCATATAGTTTGACAGTCAATACAAGTACCTGGGCCTTCTAAAAAAAAAAATCTTGTAACCCTGGTATTGGAGGTGGCACAGGTGCTGAGTGCTTTCCCCAAGGGTTTGGCACAGCTGGTCTCATTTGAAAAGGACAGCAAGGCCCTTGAGCGGGACAGTTAGCACAGAGGTGTCTCAGGGCAAGTGGCTACCCCGGACACCTCCTGGATGGATAATGTGTTCTGAGTCTTGTCTCAGACCTGGGCCTGTCTCTGTTTCCTGCCCTGGGAAGGAGCTCAAGGGACTAGGCTAGCCTCTGGTGAAAAGCAATGCTAAGCTGAAGATTCCGGGGCTGCTCATGACTGCCCAGGACTGCGGGTCAAAGCTGCAAAGCCAAGCTGTTCTAGTCTCAGGCCAAGACATCCTGGTTCCCAGCATGCAGTCGTAGGAGAAAATTGGTCCTTCAGTTTGTAAGCTTTGCCGCTGCTGTAGACTGTGCGAGCTTTAGACTCCTACTATGGGCTATCAGGTCAGAGGGGGAAGCTCTGATTCACTCCTACCTGTGTAATACAATTCCGTGTTATCAATGGCTGGTGATTGCAGCAAGTAGAAAACTGGTTCTTCAGGTCAGGTTTGAAGCAGACATTTGAATGTGCTCGTTGGAAGAGTCTCATAGGCCCTGGTGCCATTAGAATGCAGGGGATGAAATGGAACCGATGGGGGTGAGGGAGGAGGTCCTGCGGATTCAGCCTTGACCATTTCACAGAAACACCTAGGCCTGGGATGGGGCTGTGTGGGGGTGGGGGTGCAGGGAGTTCTAGCCCTGTGGCTGAGCATTAGGTCATCCAAACAATCTGTGGGTTTGATTTTTCTCATTTCACTCGTTGCTTCAGCACTGGGTGGACATAGCTTTAATTATCTAACCTCCTTTCAAATTTCCCAAACACTTTTGACCTGGAGAGATCATTTAAAATCTTCCCCGTGAAAAGCTGTCCCAAAGTGCAACAGCACATGCCTCCTCCGAGTTTATCAAAATGCTGCTCCACGGGCTGATCAGCAACAGCTTTCTATGTCCCTGGCAGGTCCCTGGATTTGAAAGCCTTTTAGCACAGGTCTGGCCTTCCCTTCCCTGGGTGCCTTTTTGGATTCAGAGGGAGAAAAATCCTCCCCCCCAATCTTGACATTCAGGGATGCACGGGGCTTCCAGCTGGTTCAAAGGGATGAAGGCTGAAAGCAGCTGCCCAGATGAGCAGACAGCTTGCGTATTTCTCTCCCAGGCGTACAAATGCAGTAGCATCCCTGCATTCCCCAGGGAGGGCTCAGGCGTGCTTCACAAAGGCTACTGCAGCTTGGGAGAATGATCTTTTCCCTCAAAAGGGCAAAGTGAATTTTCCTCCTCTTTCAAAACTGCCCTCTGATTGAGAGAATTCACCCCCGCGATGGGTGTTTGTCCCTTTGCTAGCTCACATGTTCTCATGGCCTATTTTCCTTTTGTTTCCTATGATCCAGAGATTAACATCGTGTTGAAAGGAAATATCATACTCTCGACAGAAAAAGGCGAGGAACTCAAAAACGTATGTACAATTCTAATGCATGAATACTCTTACCCACGTATTAAAAATAGGAAATAGCACTTTTCATAGGTATTAAGAAATGAGTCACTACATTCTGTCATAGTGGTAAAATCCTAGCTTAAAGAGGATCATTTTAATGGAAGTTTCTGTTTTGTGAAGCGATTTCCGTGTTCTAGCAGAGGACCCAGGGTAACAGGGTCCCTCCTACCCCCCCCCACCGAAAGAGCCACCACCCCGCTTCCCCCAGCTGTCACCGCCTGCCGCTCTCAGCACCTGTAGTCTGCATGCACAGACAGCACTGAGCTCGATTCCAGGCTCACGGTAAACACAGAATAAACGTGCGTTTCTGTCCCCTTCTCTTTTCCAGATGCTAAGATCTGGCTTCCACCCCTACCACCCAGTGGAAGAACATGGCCAAGTGTGTGAGGGTTACAGGTTTAGGGTGATCTAGCCGCTTTAGAGACCCTGCCCTCTGCTTACTCGCTGTGTGACTTCGGGGAAGTCAGTTCACAGATCTGAACTGCCTGCTGCCGTGTGACGCGGTGCCTGCCTCACAGGGTGGGCGCGAAGGGAAAGGCAGGCCGAGCCCTTAACGTGAGACTCCGCACTCCATCCGCGCTCGGTGGTGAACTCTACGCTAGTGGCTGCTTCTCAGCCTTCTGGCCTCTGTCTGCCTTTATTTTGAGACAGCTGCCTCCTTAGGTTTGGGCAGCTCCGTGCTCTCCTGGTTCTCGGTCCTGGCCCCTTCCAGCTGTTTCCACTCTGACCCTGTCTTTCTCTTAGCCCCTACTGTGCTGTGCCCCAGCTCTCCGCCCTCCGGGCTTCCACTCCTGCTCCGCACCTCATCCCTGGCGTCTCGCCCTCTCACCACCTCACTCCCTTTGCCTTCTCTTTCCCTTCCTTCCTTCCCTTCGTCCTGCATGCACTAGACAAAGAGTCGCTTATAATCATGAACACTGTGTAGATTACATAGATGCACGTGTACTTCGCCCCGTGGTTATACCCCTTGACGTAAGCCTCGGGAGATCCAGGACCAAGCATATTTTCATTCACCCCGAAACTGCGTTTGTGGCCTCTGTTTATCTTGATGGTTTCACCACCTTCCCGCTGTCTGGGCTCAACGCCTCAGTGTTATCTCGGAACACCCACTCGCTACAGCTCCTCACATGTAAACAGTTGCCAAGTCCTAGGGATTTTTAAAAATCCATCCCTCTTCTCTCTTCCCACTGCTGCTATCCTGGCTTGCACCCATATTACTTCTTTAAAAATCGGAACAATTGCAAAAATCCTCCTACCTGGTGTGCACCTCCCCCTCTTCCCAATTCCAGTTCAGATCTATAAGCAGAGATTTAATCATGTCACTCGTTTGTCCAGAGACTTCCAACACTAGATGCAAACGTAACATACATCATGAAGAGACTCCAGTATCACCTATAACCCAGTCTCCCTCATCTTCCAACCCAGCGATGCTTGCCTTTTTCTGCACCCCTCACGCTCTCGTCCTTTGCCCCATCTGTTCCTTATGCCTGGAATTCTTTCCACTGCTCCCATCCCTATTCCATTTTTCTTCCTGCTAAAATCCTGTGATCTATTAAGAAATGTCTCAAAGGCCACTCCTGTGAACCCCTTTAAAATGGTGTTTTAAAGCTGGGTGCAGTGACTCGCACCTATAATCCTTAGAGAGGCAGAGGTAGGAGGATTGCTTGAGGCCAGGAGTTTGAGACCAGCCTGGGCAGCAAAGCGAGACCCTGTCTCTACAAAAAATAGAAAAAATTAGCTGGGCATACTGGTGCACACCTATAAGCCCAGCTGCTTGGGGGGCTAAGGTGGGAGGATCACTTGGGCCCAGGAGTTTGAGGCTGCAGTGAGCTATGATGACACCACTGCACTCCAGCCTGGGCACAGAGTGAGACCCTGTCTCAAAAAGAAAATAAACAAAATAAAATAAAGTAAAATGGCGTTTTATCCCCATTCAATAACTGTCACAGGGTCTTGCACATAGTAGGAACCCAAAACTCACCTCACCAAATCTACCAAACAACTCCGGTGACAAATAGGTTAGTCTGCAAATATAGTCTTGTATTTAAACTACTTGCTGAGTTTAAATAAATGAAAAGAAAACTCCTAGTAAACATTGCTGCAATATGTTGTAGCGTCAACTTCCCATTTAAACATAATTCAAATTTGATGAAGTAATTCTGATATCGTATCAAAATTTCTAAAGATTTTTTTAAATCTTCAAAATAGCTCATTAAAGGAATCCTTTCCATTCAGTAAACCTCGGTTCTGCAGAAAACTCTTTTGTGTAGGTCCTGCAAAGACATTTACAGTAGAAAAAGCAATCTGAGTGTTTAAAATGTATTAGATGGGACCAGTGCCCTTCAGTCTTTGCTTTCCATAAACCCGAAATAAAACCATACCAATATTTTGAATTGGCAATAGAATTAAATAAAAAGTTTGCGATGACATAAAATCTTTTGATCTGAAGGATTTATATAAGCCATTTTGATTCCCAGAATGGCCTCGAGACATCTGTTCAACTTTAAATCTGAAAGTAAATGTAAATAAGCATTTAAATTTCCATGTAAAATGTGGTAGAAGGTGTGTTTATTGAGACACTTGTCTAACACTATAGACTTTAATTACTTAAGAGCAGTTGTTTGTACCTGATGGACCTCTGAGTGTCTCGAAAGGTAGTATTTGCATTTCTTTGAAACACCATATTTTCCTCTCATTTTAATAGGTTTCTAGTGGAATACAAGCCACTCTGAGATTCAGAGTATGCCAATTTCTGGATTCTGTTTAACACTGTGTGTGTGTGTTTTGTCAAATCGCATATGCAGCCCTTTGGATTTGGTCATTAAAACCACTCAGTAAGCCAGGTCCATGTTTTTTATTGGAGATTTTTTTTTTTTCATCAGGGCACTAGTCATGGCTTACGCTACCAGTGATGAAACGGGGAGTTAAGATAAGGGATACTAACCAGAAGGAATGCTGGAACAATAGGAGACCACTGGGACTGTCCTGGGCAGATGGGGATGTAGGGTCACCATGGGTTTGGGGGCAGTTCCACAGGTCGAAGTGTTTGCATGTGCGTGCCCCATTTCAGAGGGCTGCTGCACCCAAGGTCCAGGGGGCAGCCGACCCTGGGAAGTGTGGACTCCTGAGCCCTCCCAGGCCATCCGGGTGTTTCCTTACCCTCTCCCAGACACAGCTCGCTCTTCCCTGCTAGGATCTCATTTCACTCTGTCCTCCCAGCCAGCATGCCCTCTTCTCATCTCCCCACCCCTCCTACACACTCTGCAGCTCTGGGCCTAGGAACCTGTTTTCAGTCAGCCTTCACCCCACCCTCTGCCCAGGAGCTTTCGCTCTAGGTTGTAAAATGTTGAAGGTTCACCCATGTCTTTGACTTCTCTGCATTTAATTCAATGCCAGGCATGTGGGGGCAGGGGTGGGGGAGTTACTCAGTCCTGTTGGCTGAGCCGAAAGGAGGCTTTGTGCTACGTTGACATTGCTGAACCCTCTTACTCTGACTTCATATTCTGTGCTATATATTTTGTCCGTTAGACATACCTTAATGTATTCTCTTGAGAGACCATGCTTAGCTCACAGTGAATCGATGGCCGTCCAGGGAGTGGTTGCAACAGAGCCCCCTCCCCTGGGTCTCAGCCTGCGAGTCAACAGCTATTAATATTGACTGAATAGCACATACACGTAGCACCTTCTTGAGGAAGAAAGTAGGTACAGACAGCAACATAGTTCCTGTCCTGAAGAAACTTAAAAAATGAGCTCTGGAAACAAAGAATATGCGTATGAAAAATAATGGACTCTTGAGCCAGACTGCCTGGGTTCAAATCCTAGCTCTGCCACTAACTTGGACAGGACATTCAATCTCTCTAAGTCTCAGCTTCCTCATCTATAAATAAGGATAATAATAGTCTCAAGCTCATAGAGTGTTGTGAAGATCGAGTTAAGATATATAAAATGACAGCACATAATAAGAGATATTTATTAGCTGGGGGTGGGGGTGTGCACTTGCAGTTCTAGCTACTTGGGAGGCTGAGGCAGGAGGATCACCTGAGCCCAGGAGTTGGAGGCTGCAGTGAGTAATGTTCCCACCACTGCGCTCCAGCCCGGTTGACAGAGTGAGACCCAGTCTTTAAAGGAAAAAAAAAAAAAAAGTCCAAAAATATAAGAGCTATTTCAGTACAAATAAGAACTATTATTATCATTAACATTATCGTTATATAAAAAGCATAATATTTAATTATCTGCAGTACAAATCCACATATTTAGTGAAAAAATGATATAATGGAGGCCGGGCGCAGTGGCTCACGCCTGTAATCCTAGCACTCCGGGAGGCCAAGGCGGGCGGATCCTTTGAGCTCAGGAGTTTGAAACCAGCCTGAGCAAGAGCGAGACCCCGTCTCTACCAGAAATAGAAAGAAATTAATTGGACAGCTAAAAACATATATAGAAAAAATTAGCCGGGCATGGTGGCGCATGCCTGTAGTCCCAGCTACTCGGGAGGCTGAGACAGTAGGATTGCTCGAGCCCAGGAGTTTGAGGTTGCTGTGAACTAAGCTGACGCCACGGCACTCACCCCAGGCAAGAGAGTGAGACTCTGTCTCAAAAAAAAAAAAAAAAAAAAGATATAATGGAAACTGAGTCTTTCGCGTTGAAGTCCTAAGTGCTACAACGTGATTTGCCAGAGTGCCTATAGATGTATTTATATAGGTAAATATGCAGATGTAATTATTAAAGATCGCTTTCTGTAGGCACTGTGTCGAGTTAGACTGAGCTTTAAAAATAGTCCTCTGTGTCCTCCCAGTATTTAGGACTCCTCCTTCTTAATCTTATATTTAAATTCTTCCTCTTGCCTCTTTCAGCATTTTAAAAATAATTTCTTTTGAAATAGTTTCAAACTTACAGAAAATCACAAGAATAGGACAAAGAACTCCCATATTCCTTTTACACAGATTCCTCAATCAGTATGTTATACCGCATTTGGGGTGTGTGTGTGTGTGTGTGTGTGTGTATCCTACCATTGCCTCTTTCTGAACCATTTGGGAGCAAACCGTAGCCCTCCTGCAAGTATTCTGACCACCCCCAAAGACACTTTCTTACATAACCTAGATAACCTCCAGATAAAATCCACACTGATTCAGTGCTGCCTTCCAGTACTCAGACCCCAATCAGGTTTCACCAACTGTCCCAACAATGTCTCTTAGCTTTCTGGTCCACGACCACTGCAGGAACACAAGTTCCCTTTAGTTCTCAAGTCTCTTCATTTCCCTTCAGTCTGGAACACAGCGCCCCAGTCTTTCCCTGTCATTTCCCTGTCCCTTGACAGTTTTCAAGAGTACAGACCTTTCATCCTGTAGGGTTACTATGATCCGTCTCTACTCACAGAACGCTTTTGACACCTGTGTGGGTTTTTTTCGTCACGCCAGCCAGTTCTCCAATTGTCCAGACACCAACTGGGTGTCCAACAATTCAGTTCAATTCTGACACCATCTGCCCGGAGTCAGCACCAGATCCCACAGTGCCACAAGACTGCTCCCCACTGAAGATGCCAATCTCAAGTCCTGGGTCTCCTGCACTTCTGATTGACCAGCTATAATTCAGAGGTTCTCGCAACCCCCTCCTGGATTTGTTAATTTGCTAGAAGAGCTCACGGAACTCAGGGATGTTCTTTACTTACATTTACATTAAACATTTATATTAATAATAGTTTATTATAAAGA
Organism: Indri indri; assembly: GCA_004363605.1. Lineage (NCBI taxonomy): Eukaryota > Metazoa > Chordata > Mammalia > Primates > Indriidae > Indri > Indri indri. The sequence goes on along the minus strand of RJWJ010029856.1, from coordinate 11,877 downwards.
TACAACTCAGGAACAGCAAAATGGAAGAGAGACATAAGGCAAGGTATGGGGAAGAGGTGCAGAGCTTCCATGCCTTCTCTGGCGTGCCACCCTCCCAGAAGCTCTCCGAACCCCATCCTTTAGGGGTTCTATGGAGGCCCTATTACATGGGCATGATTGATTAAATCACCGATTATTGGAGATTGACTCAATCTTCAGCTCCTCTCCCCTCCCTGGAGGTCTGGGGGTGAGACTCAAAGTTCCCATCCTCTGATCACAGGGCTGGTCTTCCTGGTGACCAGCCCCCATCCTGCAGCTCTCTGGGGACACACAAAAGACACGCTTATCACCCGGGAGATTCCAAGGATCTTAGAAGCTCTTGTGTCAGCAACCTGGGACTAAGACCACATGTTATAACAAAAGATGCTTCTGTCATACCTAATCACTCAGGAAATTACAAGGGTTTTAGGAGCTCTGTGCCAGGAACTGGGGATGAAGACGAAATATGTATGTCTTATTATACCACAGCATCACAAGGGCAACCTCAGATTGAATCTGACTTTTCCTTTTGACCAGTCTCAGGGGCCGTGCATTCTCGGCAGGAATTCCTCTTGCCACTGCATCACACCAGGGGGCAAACGATGGCATCCTGTCCCACTGCTGGTGATGTTAACTGTATTCACCTGGAAAGGTTGGTGTCTGTCAGGGTTTTCCACCATAAAACCACTATTTTTCCCTTGGTAATCGAATAGTATTTTGTGGGGGAATGTTCTGAACTGACACCAGCATGTTTTTACTCATCGAACCTCACCCATTAGCTGCAGCATCTGTGGACCACTCTGAATCCACTCCCGCCATGATGGTGATGGCCTGTTGGGATTCTCTTTCCATCAGTCCTACGTCTATTAGTTGGTGTTCTACCGTAAGGAAGGCCTTTCCTTTCTCCCATTCATTCATTTATTCAATAACTCATTCATTCATATTAGCATGAACTCATTGATTTTTTGTTGTTGTTGTTCAGTGAGCTGTATCCATTGACGTCGTTATTTATTTTAATGTTCAAATTGTCCCAGATTTAGCCAGTGGGAGCCTTTTCAGGATGGATCCTGTGTCTTTTTGACATGTCCTCATCATTTTTTGAGCACTTTCCTAGTTCCTGGCACAAAAGATGTTTCAGACTCACCTTGTCCTTTCCCTGCCCCGGAGCCCTGGCTCCTTCCACTGCAGGATGGTCTTTAGAAACCCAGGTCTATGCAGCGAGCTCCTGGTACGGGTGCCACCGCTTCCGGGCCCTTTCCGTGGACAGAACTAGAAGATAACTATTTCTCTATGTGTACATACACATGTACATCTCTATTTTTACACATGTATATAGAAAATTAAGAGCCATGAGTTCATATGTATCTCCAATTGCAAGCTAACATTTCAGTTTTCTTCCTAACCATTCACCTTTAATCCTTTTTCTTTTATACCACGTCAATGGCAAATAATCATTCGCTTTTGTGAAATCACCTCTCTGACAGTGGTTCCATTATTCCCTGGTTATGGATTCTGCTAAACTTACTGTATTTACATTTTTGCTCAATTCTCTAGTTTTCTCAGTGTAACCAATCACTCAGTCCCAACAGCCACCTCTTCCTGTACATCACTCTGTCACTGCTTCCTCGACCACTGACCATCCCAACACCTCCTTGCAGCCCTCCCCTCACTGTCCCTCTTCCCTGGCCCAGGACACTAAAGCCCCCAGTCCCACCCTCAAGCCTTCAGCCACCAGGCCCACAGAAACCTCCATAGCCTCACCAGTCTACTTCTTTGGCCTCCAGGCGCGCTGACACTTCTGTGTCCTTGTCCCCTCCTTAGTGCGAAGGGCACACCGACACCGCAGGAGAGGAAAAGGAAGGGAGGGAAAGCTTCACGTCTCTTTTTGCTTCTAATTCTTAAGTTCGTTTCAATGTCTTTGTGCCAAACTTTAATAGGAGTTTTACTCTCTGTGTCTCAATTTCTGCTGTTGCTTCTAAGATACCTGTAGGCCTGCAATTAGCATGTGCAGAGCCTCCGCCAAATGCTGCCATGTCTCAAGGGAATGTATATTAAAGGACTACAATTAAGTGGTGGTTCAAGTGGCATTTAAAGGTTTCTGAAGACCTCATGTTAAACATCTCTATAATAGTTTCTTAATTAATTGAAAAACATTCTTATTCCCAATAGTAGTTATATATTCCAGCTGGGTTACAGTGAAGAGTAAATTACATATTCTATAACTACTTAATAAGCCCTTTCTTCTTACCTTTGACGTGTGCTCGGGGGGGGCTAAATGCCATCTTCACCAGGAATGTAATTTAACATTCTTCCTGTAACAATATTGACCTCCTGATACGTACGCTTTAGAGATGCTTAATGATCAGTGTGTCTTGATCTCACTGATTACGTGTTGATTTCTTTCTGTGTAACAGAACCCAGTTTTTGAAATTCAAGTGCAGCGGGAAGAAAGAATGAAACCAAACTCTGATCATGACTCCAAGATGAAAATAAAGGTAAACTTACTCATTTTCGTAAGCCTGAATTATGAGCAGTGGTGTTCTCCTTCTGTAGGAAAAGTATGAATTTGTTTCGAAAAGTCGGCTTTCCTTTCTTTTTCATCTAAGAATATGCCCATACATTAGTTATTATAATTTGCTTTATGAGTATAGATGTACATCTCCATTACACCCTCCATGTGGGCACCCCTGAGTTATTTTAATCTCTTGGGGCTTGACAGGGCTTCGCTGAGTGCCAGGCACTATTCAGTGCAGTTCATAAATCCAGGAATGATTTATTATAGATAATTATTGATCATGGAATTTCCGATCTGAAAGGCTTCTCGAAGGAGGCTATCTGGTTCATCTTACAGATGAGGAAATAGGAATGTGACTTGCCCAAGACTACATAGAGGGTTAGAGGAAAACTGGAAATAGATTTCCAGTCTTCTAATTTCCATTCTGTTGCCCTCTGCATTACGTCAAGTGGCTAAGAGCGAGGAAAAACAACCAGGCACCTGAGTGATTAAATAGCTCCCCCCAGTGTCCTTTCCATGATATTGCAGAAGGACTCAGGCCATCTCTTTACGCAAGGAAGCAAAGGCCGTCATTCTGATGATGATTGCTTTGTAAGCGACTCTGTACGAGGTACTTTTTGGTGACACTTCCAAACATACATTAAAGCCATGGTACGGAAATCAGCCCAGTTAGAAATTGGCAGACATTTGCAGATAGGTCATTGGAATTTGCCCAGTGGGGAGGAAAAAAATTTGAGTCTGAAAATCTTTTTGACATTTTGTTATAAAATATCTTATGCATCCAAAAAGGAATAAAGAATTATGTAGTGAGCAGTTGGATTCCCACCCCAGAGACTGAAAAACAAACCATTGCTAAATCAGTTGAAGACTCCAGTGTATCCCTCCTGGATCATACTCCCCTTCCTTCCTTCCTCCCACGGTCACCACTATTCTGAATTTTTTACTTATTCTTTCCCTTTTCTTTATAGTATCCACAAACTTTAGTGTTTCGTGACTTTGGGCTTTATTTAAATGATATTACAGTGTAAGTTTTCTTCTGCAACTTCCGTTTATCATTCAGCATTTTATTGGGCGCTTCGCCCAGTCTTGGTAGCTCTAGCTTATCCACTGTCACTGCTGCATAGAATTATGGTAGAAGCGTATTATTCGCTCCCTATTTATTGGGCATTTGGATTGTTTCCAAGTTTTTCTAATGCAAACGATGCTGTTACATACTTTGTGGTATATGCTCCCTGGTGTACACGTGCAAGAATTTTTTTCTGATCGCATGACTGTACCTAGGAGTAGGACGGCTGAGGTGAAGGGTGTACACATCTTCAACTTAAGAGATCGTACTAAATTGCTCTACAAAGTGGTTGCACCATTTTATACCTCTACCAGCAATACACTGAGCTCCATTATTCTAAATCTTTATATTTTAGTATTGCCAGATTTATTTTTGCCAATGTGGTGGGCGTAAGATGGTATTTCATGATTATAATTTGTATTTCTCTTGTTACTAATAAGGTTGGACATCTTTTTACACATTTATTGGTCATTTGTATTTTCTTATCTGTGAAATGCCTGTTCATGTCTTTTGCCCATTTTTATTAGGTCATTTATTTTTTCTTATTAATTTATAGGAACTCTTTACCTATTGTGGATACTAATCTTTTGTTAGCTACATGTGTAGCATATATCTTCTAGTACTTTAGGCTTGTCTTTTTCCTCTCTTCTTGGTGCCTTTTTTTTTAAAAAAGTGTACTTATTTTTTGTAATTTTCTTTTCAAATAATTTTAAACTTACAGAAAGTTTACAGCAAAGAATTCCTATATGGCCTTCACCCAGATTCACCAGTGGTTAACATTTTTCCACATTTGTTTTATAATTTTATTTATCTTTTTTCCTTGAACTATTTGAGATCAAACTGCAGACATCATGATTTTTTACCCCCTCCCCAAAATTTCAGTATGTATTTCCTTGGAATAAAGACATAAGCATATTCACTTACATAATCCCAGTACAATGACAAGAATCAGGATTTTTAAAAATTGAGATGAAATTCACATTTCATTTTCACATAAAATTAACTATTTTAAAGGGCATAATTCAGTGGCATTTAATACATTCAAAATGCTGTGAAACCATCCCCTTTATCTTAGTTAGTTAGTTTGTTTATTTATTTTGAGACAGAGTCTCGCTCTGTTGCCCCAGCTACAGTGCAGTGGTGTCATCATCATAGTTCACTGCAACTTCACACTCCTGGGCTCAAGCAATCCTCTTGCTTCAGCCTCCCAGAGTGCTAGGATTACAGGTGTGAGCCACCACACCCAGCCTCTTAGTTCTAAAATATTTTTATCATCCTAAAATAAAGCCCAGTATTCATTAAGCGGTTACTCCCCAATCTCCCCGCAACACCACCCCTGCAGCAACTACCAATCTGCTTTCTGTTTCAAAGGATTAACCTCTTCTGGATATTTCATATAAATGGTATCATTCAATATGTGACATTTTGTGTTTATTTTCTTTTGCTTATTACTAACGTATTTGTATCAGTACTTCATTTGTGGTTTTTTGTTTTGTTTGCTTTTTTTTTTTTTTCCAGAGACAGGGTCTCTCTCTGTTGCCCAGGCTGGAGTGCCGTGGCATCATCCTAGCTCACTGCAAACTCCTGGGCTCAAGTGATCCTCCTGCCTCAGCCTCCCTAGTAGCTGAGACTGTAGGCATGCATCACCACACCCGGCTAGTACTTCATTGTTTAATGGCTGAGTAATATTCCATTGTATATATATACTGCAGTTTGTTTATTCATCCATTCATTGATGGACATTTGAGTTGTTTCCATTTTTTGCCTATTGTCAATAGCACTGCTATGAACATTCGTGTTCACGTATTAGAGGGCCTGATTTCCATTCTTTCGGATATGTACCTAGGAGTGGAATTGCTGGGTCATGTGGTAATTCTATGTTAAACTTTTTGAGGAGTTGTCAGTTGCTTTCCACAGGGGCTGCACCCTTTTACACTCCCACCAGCATCGTACGAAGGTTCTAATTTCTCCGTATCCTCACCAACACTTGTTATTTTCCTCCAAAAAAATAAATAAACAAAGCCATCCCAGCAGGTGTAAAGTGGTATCTCATTGTGGTTTGGATTTGTATTTCCCTAATGACACTAATGATCTTGAATATCTTTTCATGTGCTTCTTGGCCATTTGTATGTCTTCTTTGGAGAAATGCCTATTAGCCCTTTGTCCATTTTTAGTCTCGGTTGTTTGTTTTTTGTTGTTGGGTTGTAAGAGTTCTTTATACATTCTGGATAATAGACCCTTGTCAGATATATGACTTGCAAATATATTTTCCCATTCTGTACACTGTCTTTTTCTTTCTTGATAATGTCCTTTGATGCCCAAAAGTTTTTGGAAGTTTAATCATGATGTGTCTTGGCATCAATTTCTTTGGGTTTATCCTATCCGGGTTCACTCAGCTTTCTGAATCTGTAGGTTTATGTCTTTTGCTAAATTTGGGACATTTTCAGCCATTATTTCTTGAAATGCCTTCTTCAGCACCTTATCATTCTTCTGTCCTTCGGGGACTCTGATGACACGAATGTTATGTCTTTTATTCCACTCCCATAAGACCCTGAGACACTGTTCATTTTTTTTTTTTTTTTAGCCCATTTTCTCTCTGTTGTTCAGTTTGGGTGATTTATATCATTCTATCTTCAAATTCATTGATTCTTTTTTCTGTCTTCTCCACTCTGCCATCGAGCCCATCTAGTGAGTTTTTTATTTGGGTGGTTGTATTTTTTTTAGTTCTAAAATGTACAGTTGGTTCCTCTTTCTATATTCTACTTCTCTGCAGAGAGTTTGTATTTTTTCATTTGTTTCAAAGATGTTCATCTTGTTCTTTGAAGCATCTCATGATGGCTGCTTTAAAATCCTGGAGAGATCATTCCAAGATTTGTGTCATCTCAGTGCTGGTGTCCCTGGTTATCTCTTCTCACTCGTCACTCAGTTACGAGACTCTGGATCTCATTTGAATTTTCCGTGTCAGCAGACCTCCTCTGACTCCACGCTGGTGGAGCAAGCAGGGCGCTGCTTCTCTGCTGTGAGGTGGAGGTAAAAGTCCACGTTCCCCACGGGGGACACCTTGGTGTGTGTGGGCGGGTGGTCGGGTGCCTCCTTTTTGCTGGGAGGGGCTCCCATGTGGCCTCACTGACACCACCCGAGGGGGAGCCGGAGGGTCCACACATGGAGGTGAGAGTCTAGGCTCCTCATTAACCTTGGCTGGTGGGGGTGGAGGGGCTGTTTGGCTGGAGTAGGGCAGTCATTGTCGCAAAGATTTTGTCTTACTAGGCTGCCCCTTTCTGGGTCTTTCCGACTTGCTGGGAGCTTATTTTGGCCTGTGTCACTTGGCGTTTCCGGGTTGTGAGCTTCCTCGGCACCCGCCCCAGGATATGTGACCGTAGAAAGAAAACCCAGGGCCGGGCGCGGTGGCTCACGCCTCAAATCCCAGCACGCTGGCAGGCCGAGGCGGGCGGATCGTTTGAGCTCAGGAGTTCGAGACCAGCCTGAGCAAGACCGAGACCCCGTTTCTACCAAAAAAATAGAAAGAAATTAATTGGACAGCTAAAAATATATAGAGAAAAAAGAAATTAGCTGGGCATGGTGGCGCATGCCTGTAGTCCCAGCTACTCGGGAGGCTGAGGCAGGAGGATCGCTTGAGCCCAGGAGTTTGAGGTCGATGTGAGCTAACGCCACGGCACTCACTCTAGCCCGGGCGACAGAGCAAGACACTGTCTCAAAAAAAAAAAAAAAAAAAAAGAAAGAAAACCCAGGGATCACACCACCGTATCTTCTCCCTTGAGTGCCGAGGACTCGTGCACGCACCTTCTCTCCACCTTTCTCCTACCTGTGTTGGTTTTACACGTAGTAGCCGGGGTTTGGGCTGTACTTAGCGGGAGAAATTGGGAGAAGGACATCTACCCTATTTTGTTCCCAATACCACTTTCGAACAATCTATTCTTTCCCTCTCCACCTGCAATAGTACCTCTTGCCATATATCAAGTTTTCACATATACATGGATATTTTTAAATGGGCATTTTAATGTCTTTACGTTTATTGAAATTTTCTTTTAATGTCTTTCAGTGAGATTTTATAATTTTCTCAGTAAAGATTATGCTCATCTTTTGTTAGTTTTATGACTAGGTAGACTTTTAATTTCTGTTGCTATTGGGAATAGTATCTTTTTCTAAAGCATATTTTAAATTGTTGCTGCTGTATAGAAATGAAGTTGACGTTTGTATATTGATGCCACAACAATAACCTCTTTGCAACTTTAATAATTTTTCTGTAGATTCTTTTGTAGCCGGGTTTGTATACCTTTAATTTCTTCTTGTTTTATTGTGTTGGGTAAGACCTTTTTATTACAATATTGGATAAGAGTGATAATACCGGGCATTCTTTCCTTGGTCCTGATTTTAAAGGAAGACTTTTAATATTTTGTCTTTGAGCATGACTTTTGGTGTAGGCTTTGGAAGGCACCTTTTATCAAGTTAAGGAAGTTTCTGTTCTCTTCCTGGTTTACTAAAAGATTTTATTTTTTAATCGGGGATAGAGATGATTGTAAGATTTTTAATCTTTTGTGAATGTGGTACGGATAATTTTGAAAGCTTTTTAATTAATTCAAAATCATCGGTTAGGTTAAAAGAACGCAATGTTTTAAATGAAAGCTTTATTAAGTCAAGATAGAGGTAAAACAATTAAGTAAAAGTCTGCTGTGGTTATAAGATCTTTTATTAACTTAATCATTTTTAGTCAATGAAGAGACTCAAGGTTAACTGAATTTTAAAGAGCTCTAAATCAAAAGGTTTTTTTCTGCCTGTAAGCAGGTCACAACTGCCGGTTTGCTGTCATTTGTAAAAATGTCTGATTCTAAGTATAGGCCTTTAAAAAAAAATTGCGTTAATGAATCAGAGTGATTAGAAAATGTACTATGTTTCCGTTTGGGGAGAATGCCATCCCCTCACCCCAGAGTCATCACTGGAAGTCATTGCACTGTCCCTCCCCCAAGTCCAATGGTAAGAAGTTCTGGAAGAATAAGAGAAAGGAGGGGTAGGGAACTCAGCACTCAGCAACCCTTCCTTCACTGCTCATAATTGTAGATGTCAGCTCATATTTTGGCTAGCTTTGGCCCTGCACTGTAAAATATGTGTCTTGTAGAAATGCCAACAAACTTAAACATCTTTATGGACAGTTAGTAATGGCTTTAGTCAAGGTCGATAATTTTTCAAAAGCCAGATATAATTTTTGATGTGTAACGATTTAATGAGAAAACAAAATGGTTATTGTTCTTTCTGGCTCTGGACGTTAGCCCAGTGTTTTGTAGCTAACTACGATATAATACAGTATGGCATGCTATCTCAGACACAATCCACTTTCAGATTTAATGTGATACACGAAAGTCGGCCAGAATCAGCACAAAATAGTCCACTTGGAAAAATCTTACGGAAAGGTCGATACATCTGAAATATTTAAGAATAGAACTATTGGCTACAAATGTTACTTCCACAGGAAATTCATGGCTTGATAATTTATTAATTAATGAAAACGGTTTTTAGAAATATGTTTTGACATATTTCCAATGATGAGTTCCCAGTAGAAATACTTTTTAAAAAGGCATTGGAGCCAAAATATCTGGGTTTAAATTATAGCTATTCCTTTTATTGTGTTGTTCAGAGCAAATAATTTAGCTCCCCAAGCCTCTATACCCTCATCTATAAAATGATGACTATAATGATTACCCCCTAGAGTTGTTAGAAAGATTAAGTGAATCGAGGTGTGTTGAATGCTCAAGATGATAGACATTCGGAACGTGGTATTTCTAACTCCCTTCCAGTAAAGCAGCGCTAACGTACTGCAGTACAGTGTGGCAATTATGAGCAGGGACTGGGAGGCTTCATTGCCTGGGTGGCTCCTGGCTCCACCACCTCCCCAGCCGTGTGACCATGGGCAAGCTGCTTGCACTTCCTATGCCTCAGTTTTCTCACCTGTAAAGCGGGCATAATAAAAGCACCTCCCTCCTAGGGTGGCTTTGAAAGTGAAATGAGTTTATTTATGCAAAATGCTTATAATGATGCCTGGCACACAAGAAATGCATGCTACATAAGCATTAGCTAGTATCGCAGTGAGACACCCATGGTTTGTTGTATTGGCATATTTCTGACTTACTGTATTTATATTAATAGCTACAGCTGTGGCCAGTAATATGTTTCAGCTCTTGGAAGTGTGAATCGGTGGAATTTTCTGACTTTAATGCCAAGGGTACGGTGAAGACAGTGAAGAAGCAGAGGAAGCCACGCGTTCCCCATCTCAGGCCCTGAATGCTTTGTGAAAATAGCCATCTTTGTGAATTCTGGCTCTGGGCATAGGGAAAAAGGAACGAGGGTATTATGAAACGTATCTCCTGGGTACCGTTTACCCTCACTGAGCCATTGCTTTAATGAACACCGATATTTTTTAGTTCTGTTGTAAATGTTACTTATAGCAAAATTTATATTATAACAGCACTAAGGGAATTTTTTACAAAATGTAATATAAATCAACTACGAACACACCACTTGATGCAAAAACTAATTTTATTTTTTCGATTTACCTTTAGTTTTTGTTTATGTGCATGTCTATTATATGTTTACACAGCAGACATCACTGTGTATGTACAGTTTTATACTCTGCTTCCTGTTTAACATTAGTCGATAACCCCCTTCCCTGACATATAGTCTCTGTGATTATTATTATTATTGACGGCTGCACAGTCTAGTGAATAGGACTTAATTACTCCATTTTTGGAAATCAAAATGTCCACCTTCTACATACTGTAGGAGAACTCTACACATGAATAATAACAAAGAAAAAAAACTTCTAAAAGAAAATGAATAAAAGACCTAAACTTCCTTATGGCAGGAGGGAGGTATTTGATTGTCTAAGAGCTGTGAAATCCTATAATTTGATTTTGCAACAGACTTCTACCCCAAATGCTTATTGAATATATCTATTTTTAAATTTAAGAGAATTAAAAAGAAGTTGCACATGATAGGTACGTGGGGAGGTTCATTATACTGTTGTCTACTTTAGTATATGTTTAAAATTTTCCATAAGCAAAAATGTCAAAAAAAAAAAAAAGAATTTGCTTATAAACGATTTTCCCAATACACTCGGAAATAGTTTGAAATATCTGTTGGTGAGCAGGCCACCACTAGCCCATGTGGCACCTTTGTGGGAATGTTTTCAAGTACGTCTGCCTCAAGAGCCTTTACTTTTCCATTCCAGGAACTGTTGTAATGGTATGTAAATCCATGGTGGCTACGCCAGGAATGGTGCCACCTTGGGCACGGGGTTCTTGTGCCATGCACAACTTCCCACCGCATGCAGAGCCACTGCTTGGGTATCACTAAACCACTATTGAGAACATCCCTAAGAAGGTGGGAGGCTGAGGCAGGAGGACCACCTGAGATCAGTTTGAGACCAGGCTGAGCAACATAGCAAGACCCCATCTCTAAAAAAAAAAATAGCCAGGTGTGATGTTGGGTGCCTGTAGTCCCAGCTACTTGAGAGGCTGAGGCAGGAGGATCACTTGAGCCCAGGAGTTAGAGGCTACAGTGAGCTATGATGACACCACTGCACTCTACCCAGGGTGACAGAGCAAGACTCTGTCTCAAAAAAAAAAAAAAATGTAAAAGAAAAACCAGACGTATAAGGAAAAAGAGCAACATGAAATTAGTAATAATTATCATCATCATCATCATATTTATTGAATATTATTAATTGAATGCTTACCATGTATCAGGAGATGTTTTAGTCATCTTGCAGGTATTAAGTCTCTTAATCTTTACAACTCTGTCTCACAGGGAAGAAACAAAGAGCTATATCCTTTCACTTTATTGAGAAAATTGCATGAAAGAAATTTCTTGAAAAATAAAAAAAGAAAACACAATTGTCCCTACTTCTCTTCCCCTTACAAAGCAACATTTCATTTTCCTAAATTATTTTCTAGTCCTTGTTCATAGTTAACTTGTTTTTTGTTTTTTTTCAGAGACAGAGTCTCACTCTGTCACCCAGGCTGGAGTGCAGTGGCATAATTATAGCTCACTGCAGCCTCAAACACCTGGGCTCAAGTGATCCTCCTGCCTCAGCCTCTAGAAGGGTTGGGATTACAGATATGAGCCACCACACCTGGCCTCAACTTGTTTTTTAAATAACTTTATTCTTTGTATAAAAACAATGCATGCTCATATAAAAAATAGCTCCCAGCAATAAAAAGTACAAATAAGAGAGCAAAATAGAGCATTGATATTTAAGAACAGAATG
>RJWJ010029855.1:0-20305 GCA_004363605.1 Indri indri | reverse complement strand
GGCAGAATACATTCAATAATTAGTAACCATGGTGATAAATGTAAATCTTTATTGCCAGAATGAGATGTTCAGGATGGTGAACATGTGAAATGGAAGGAATTACTGTAGTTTATATTTTCACTATCTTGTAATTTGAGGTTTTATTATCCTTTTTAAATGAGGATCCCAGAGGGTAAAAATGCTTATTTTAGGATCTATAGAATGTTAATGCAATTGGTCAATATTTGCCACAAAATAATCTAATTTATTTATTATTATAGAATGCCTCATCCAATGTGAGTGAAAACTCAAAGTTTTATTTAATGGAAATTTTTTTTCCTGCCCCCAGCATCTCTTTCTGGCTTACTTGAAGCTATAAATATGTAACAGGGAGGTGAGGGTGTGATCAGCAGCTTCCGTCTTTGCTAACCTCTGCACACTCCTTCTCTAGCTGCTTCTGACCCATCCAGACTCTCACAGAGGGGAAGGAGAGAGAGAAGAGGTAATAGAAAGGGTCAGGACAATTATTTCCTAAGCAGCCAAAGAAGTATGGGCTTTGGTGAGTGTTTGAAGTGAACTTTTTTATTTTGTATGACCACATCTGTTAATGAAAAGACTAAAGACAGGAGATCCAATTTTAATAGGTTAAAAAATAGACAATTGTAGTCTGAACTGGGACAGGAGATATTCACAAGATCAAAATGCTAGATATTTGTCATTGTTTTTGAGTAGCAAGAAGTATGTACCTTAGGAATCTGGCTTGGGTGAATGAGTGATATCTGGAAGTGCCATTTGTGGCATATTTAGAAAGAAAGAAATTCCTGGATAAAGAGCCATTTTCTAAGGAACATTACTTTTGTTATGATTCTGACCACCAGAATAGTAACCATATATGTGCTTTAAATCTCCCTAGGTGGCACATACATCTATAAAAAGTGTTTTGGGGGAAGAAGGGTTTGCTTTACTAAATAAAAAAAGAAAAAATAATGATTATTTTTCCAAATAATGATTATTTGGAACAAGTGGATTCATATTAAGGAATGAGACCTAGAGAGAGTAGCTCTATTGTCAATGATAGGGTGAGAAAATGGCTTCTCCGTTTCTATGACTTTGCATCTTTTACTCTTTTTCTGAGTAACCTCTGTCTCCTGGAATTCCAATTTCCTTCCCCATTGCCATGGAGTTGTAGAGGACAAGGACGGAAGGCAGTGGTAAGTATATTACTTATCTCTGTCCACTTTTAATGAGAAGGGAGACTTCTACATTGAGTCCAGATTGACATTTATTTCCCTATTAGGCAAATGTATGATTATAGTGATATTAACACCCCCTCTATGGTCTTCACCAGCCTAAGTAATCACACTGCAATCGACTCATGCTCACAATTTTGCAGGCCACAGAAAAGTAATTCAATTCATTTTATATTGTCTGAAGAACATATGAGCAATAATTGAAAATTACAGATTGGCAATTTTGGGCTCAGCATAAACAAGGGCTTTCTAACTATCTAACTAGAGAAGATTCTGAATGAAAAAAGCTGTCCTGTAACAAATCTGTTTCTTTTCGGTATATGTGTTCTACCAGAGACTTAACAAACACTTGTGGTAATTTATAAAGAGATGTCTTTAAACCTCTATCTTTGAGTAAAATTACCTCAACTTTTCACTTATGAACATGCTATTTCTGTTATAAATTAACATTTTTTAAAAAATAATTTTAATTTTACTTTTTAAAAAAAAAAGTCTTGGCTTCAACTTGGTTGAAGCCATATCATGAAATTCGGGCATTTAAATTTGGGCATTGAAACCCTAGTATTATCTTATTTTTCTAGTGTATATTAAAATAAACTTATAGGCATTAAAAATGTAAATATCCATCTGTGTACCTCTTAAATTATCTCAGACCCCTCCCCCTCAGCCAAGAAACAGCATTCAGGTTTAGAAAACATGACCATTTAGCTTCCTCCTAGCCATAGTATTTCATGGTTTCCTAGATTTTGCATTATACATGCATTTTTATTTGTACATTTTATGTATTCATACTTTCATATTTATGAGCATAATTATGTATGGCATATGTGATATTGGTGATTAATTTTTAGTTCTGAGCATGGTTGCCACTGTAACAGTGTTTGGTAATAAAAATATATCTATTTCCTCTCATATAAACTGGTATAAAACTGCTTGGCAGCACTTCACTGCTTTATAAATTAAGCCCAATGGGCATTTCTGCTTTAAGCAATGTCTCCATGCAGTAAGATATATTGTAGTCCAAGTTTGTTAACCTTTAAGAAAATAAATTTACCCACCAATAGTTTCACATACTTTTCTACGGTTGATAGTATCTTCAAAGATCTGGCTGCCTCCCACCTTTTCAGCCGTATCATCCCTCTTTCCTTTCCACTTTATGTAACAGATATGCGTTTTCTCTGAGTTTTTCCTAAACTCTACACTCTCTTCTTAATTCCCATTTGCCTTTCCATTTGCCTGGTGACATTTAACACACTTGTAATTACTTATTCAGTGTCTGACTGTGTCACTGGATGTTTTTATTGACTTTATTTTGATATACAGTTCTCTGAAATGAAATGTATGTATAGATTTTTGTACTATCATCACAATTAAAGTACTAAATAATTCTGTAAGTCCAAAGAACTCCTTTATGCTATAGTTTTATAATTGCATCCCATGAACCCCCAAACTGCTAGAAACCACTGTTCTCTTTTTCACTGGTAGAGTTTTGACTGTTTCAGAATGCCATCTAAGTGGAATCATATGGTAAAAAAACTTTTGAAGCTGGCTTTTTTCACTCAGAATGCATGTGAGATTCATCTATGTTATTGCATCTATCAATAATTATTCTTTTTTTATTTTTTTAAATTTTATTCCAGAATATTATGAGGGTACAAACTTTTTGGTTACATAAATTGCTTTTGGACTGTTTGAGCGAAAGTTGTAAGTGTGCCCACCCCCAGAGTGTGTGCATTGTATTCCTTAGGTGTGAATTTACCTTTCCCTTCCTCCCACCTCCTTCTTGCTTGATTTCTGATGAATGTTTTTTCCATAAGTGAACATAAATGTTGATCGATTAGTTCCAATTTAATGGTGAGTACTTGTGGTGTTCGTTTTTCCATTTTTGTGATATTTCACTTAGAAGAATGATCTCCAGTTCCATCCAGGTTAATAAAAGGGGTATTAGTTCACGTTTTTATGGCTGAGTAATACTCCATGGTATATATATTCTACATTTAATTAATCCACTCATGTATTGATGGACACTTGGGTCGTTTCCACATCTTTGCAATTATGAATTGTGCTGCCATAAACATTCTAGTGCAGAAGTCTCTTTTTATAGAATGTCTTTTGTTGTTTTGGGTAGATGCCCAGTGATGGGATTGCTAGATCAAATGGTAGTTCTAATTTTAGTTCTTTGAGGCGTCTCCATATTACTTTCCATAGAGGTTGTACTAGTTTGCAGTCTCACCAGAAGTGTATGAGTGTTCCTATCTCTCCACATTGACACGAATGTTGTTTTGTGACTTTTTGATAAAAGCCATTATCACTGGAGTTAAGTGATATCTCATTGTGGTTTTGATTTGCATTTCCCTGATGATTAGAGATGTTGAGCATTTTTTCATATGTTTCTTCGCTATTGGTCTATTTTCTTTTGAAAGAAAAATCAAACAACCCTGTTAAAAAGTTATTCTATTTTAACTGCTCAGAAGTATCACTATGGTTGTAGTACAATTTGCTTATTCATTCACCTAATGAAGAACAATATGGTTGTTACCAGGTTCTGGTGATTATTAATAGGGCTGCTATAAACATTCATGTACAGGCTTTTGTATGGACATAAGTTGTCCCTACCTGCCACTAACTCTAGTGTAAATACTTAGGAGTGGGATTACTGGTTCATATGGTGAATGTGTATTTAAATATAAAAGAAACTGCCAAATGGTTTTCCATAGCAGCCATACCATGTTGCATTCCCATCAGCGAAGTGTAAGAGTTCCTGTTGCTTTGCAACCTCTCTCAACCTCTCGGTATTGTCAGTATGTTTAAATTTTAACCATTCTTATAGGTATGTAGTGGTATGCTATTAGAGCTTTGTTCTGCATTTTGCAGATGGTTAATGATGTCAAACATCTTTTTATGTGCTTACTTGACATCCATATATTTTATTTGATAAAATACCTTTTAATGTTTTTGCCCTTTTAAATTGGATTGTTAGTGGTCTTTCTGTTGATGTTCTGGGGTTCTTTAATAATTTTGAATGCAAATCCTTTGCTGCATATGTGGTTTACAAATATTTTTCCTACTATGCAGCTTTGTCTTTTTATTCTCTTAGCCATGTCTTTGGTGGAGCAAAACTTTTGAGCATTCATAATAAACTTTTTATTTTGGAATACTTTTAGATTTATTTTAAAAACGTAAAGATAGTACAGAAAGTAGCCACATACTCACCACACAGTTTCCACTATTGTTACCATCTTATGTGAATATAGAACATTTGTCAAAATTAGTAAAACAATATTGGTACATTAACTCAAGTCCCTATTTTACTCAGATTTCTCTTCCACAATGCCATCAAAGACACCAGATTACATTTGCGGTCATCATGTCTCCTTAGGTGCCTCTTGACTATCACAGTTTCTCAGACTTTCATTATTTTTGATGACCTCGACAGTTTTGAGTAGTAATGGTCAGGGATTTTGTAGAATGACCTTCAATTGGACATAGTTTGATTTTTTTCTCATGGCTAGTCTAGTATTGTTGGTTTCAGGGAGAAAGTCTATGGAGGTAAAGTGCCATTTCAGCACTTCCTAAGAGTACATGTTATCAACATGGTTTATCACTGTTCATGTTAACCTGGATCATCTGGCTGAGGTAGTGTTTGTCTAACTTCTCTCATGTAAGGTTACTCTTTTTTTCCATTCCCATACTTTATTTTTTTTGGAAAATGTCACCATGTACAGCCGTACATAAGGAGTGGATAGTTTTGCTTCACCTCTTTGAGGACAAAATATATACATAAGTAGATACTTGCACGGAATGGTTGTCTATTCTTATTTATGTATATTTATTCATATAATTATGTATTTATATCAGTATGGACTCATGGATATTTATGAAATATATGTATATATACTATCCTGTGTATACATACATATCTATAAATATTTCTGTGTTATTATCTGTATGTATATTAAGCTAATTGAATTCATCCTGATGTTTCCAATTCTACTCGATTACTACACGGATTATTCTAACCCTCGCACTTGTTTATCTCTAACTCCAAAAGGGAGAAACTTGTCTCCCACAATATGACATATAATTACTCAATCGCGCAATTCTATTATATGTATAAGTGGTTTTAGAAGAGATAAAATGCAACCTCAAGGGATGCAATTTTGTCATCTAGAAGAAATTGCTTATGTGCAGTTTCTTTTGCCTTTAGTTTCACAGACTACATTCATTTTCAAAGTTACTTAAGCAATCATGTATAATAAATGATTTTTTTATTTCAGTTTCCAATTATACATTATTAGTGTATAAAAATATTATTTGTGTTAAACTTCCATTTTGCTACCTTATTAAACCCACTTATTACTTCTGAGAGTTTTATTTTTTGTATATATATTCTATATTATTTGAGATTTTCTACATAGAAAATTGTGCTGACTGTGAATAAGACTAGTTTCAGTTCTTTCTTTATAAACAGTAGCTTTTAACTTTTTAATTTCCTTTTCTTGCCTGATTGCCCTAGCTAGGACTTCTAAAGTTGATTAGGAGTTCTGAGAATAAATCTTTTGGCTTCTTCCCAATATTGGGAGGAAAGCATTGAGTCTTTTGCCATTTACTATAATGTTAATTGAGGTGTTTTTTTTTTTTTTTTAGATGCCCTTTGTCAGTTTGAGGAATTTTCTTCTACTATTAGTTTTTTAGATGAATGGATAGTGAATATTGTCAAATGACTTTTCTGCAAATGATATCCCAATGTTTTTTTTTTCTTCTTTAGCTGTTAAGATGGTAGATTATGTTGGTTTATTTTTTAATTGAACTAGACTTGAATTCCTGAGATGAATCTGATATGGCTGTAATATATTATTCTTTTTATAAAATGACATATTTAATTTGCTAATATTTTGTTGATTATTTTTGAGTTGATGTTCATAAGGGATATTGATCTTTTTATTTTGGTAATGTGTTTGTTTGGTTATGTTTTTAGGGTGATCCTGGCATTATAAAATGAGTTGAAAGTGTTTCTTTTTCTTCTATTTCATTGAAAAAAGTTTGATAAGAATTGTGCTATTTCTTCATAAGCTATTTTGTGGAATTTGCAAGTTTCTTTTTTTTTTTTTTTGCATTGTTGTGTTTAAGTTTTTTTAATTTTTTATTTTTTTATTTCAGTATATTATGGCACATTTGAAAATAAGAGACAGGTAAACATTATGAAATATTACAGACTTTGGAATAAGATTGGCTTGGGTTTCAATTCATTTTCTACTACCTCTTTGATTTTTGATATTGAGCAAATTATTGAACTTCTCTTACCTTCCCCTTTCTTGTATGAAAACATTTACCAAACATAAGGTCATTGCAAATATTACAAAAAGCAACTAGCATCAATATTATTTTTTGAGTTTCTACTGTGGGACAAACATTACATGTTCATTGTAGATATTACAATATCTTCATGAGGTGGAGTTTACTTGTATTAATAAATGTGAAAACTTAGGAGTAATTAAGTAATTCCTCAAGTTCACACAGCTAGCAAGTGATAACACTAATATTCAAACAAGCACTTTGAGTCCTGAGAAATTGGTGAAGCTAGGATTGGAATCCTAGTTTTCCATTGATATTACTGACTACATAATATTGATTTCTAAAAGACAGACTATATTAAAAATCATTGGTGTACTGTCCAAAACATACAAAGCATAAATAAATGGAAAATATTTTCTGTATTATTACTTTTACAGACATTGTTATTTTATTTTTCTGTTTAATATATTCTGTGGATTCCAATCACAGCCCTTGGCATGGTGATCAATAAACTGTCATAATTCAGACTGTGGTTTTATATTCAGACATTCATACTCATCTTTAGGTCTTCCATTCTCTCTCTCTCTGTCTCTCTTTCTCTCTCTCTCTCTGACACAGACACATACTGACACATACATAGTGAGTTGAGCTAACATATGTTTTGGTTCCAAATGTGCCTGGGTTTTTTACTTCTTTTTTCACTTATGAGAATTCTTTTGTCTGGAATTCGTTATGACCCTTTTCAAGGTTGAATAATACCTAATGTTCATTTAATGTTTGTATGAAATGTTTCTTCTTCCAAGAAATCTTCCCTGACCTTCACTCCCATCATCTGTGGTCCCATATTCCATTATCACAGCATTGATCACTCTGTGTTGTACTTGTTCATATGTCAATTACCCTTTTAGACAATAAACATCTTGAGGTCAAAATCTATGTTTTACATTTATGTTGCTCTATAGTGAGGACATAGTATATGACACCTTAAATAAAAATTATTAATTATTCAATAAATGAACTTATATAATGATCCATTTCCTAAATAGTTTAGAAAAATACTTTAATGCGAATTTGTAAATCTTTATTAGAAAAATCTCAAGGTCTTTCTTTCCATTTGATAAAACATAAAAATTAGAAAAATTCTTCCTTATAACCAGTTCCTCCTCAATGTTCCTAATGTTATCTGCTAAAGACAGAAGTCTAAACATAGTTTAGAATAAACCAGGAATTGTACAAATTTTTTTAATGATAAACTATCCAGTGCTATGTAAGTTCAGATTAAATTTGAGTACTTCAGAGTTCATGAAGGGATGTGAGAAAGGCAAAAAACATTTTTGACTCATCATAAAAATGTATATTTGACTAAAATATTTAATTTCATGTATTTGTTTTAAAGAGTTTAGGGGAGAACAAATGTATACATTCATACACACATATTCATGCTTAATTTCATTGTTACATTGTCTACTTTTGACTTCAAATTCAATAAGTAGTCTTATTTGAACAAATTAATGCTAATATCTACAGAAAAGATCATAGAATTTGAAGGGTGAATGACCTGGAAGTTTGTTGTAATTATTTGGACACTGAAATGATAAAAAGGGAAAGCAACCTGGGAGATATTAGTCTTCATAATACAATTAAAATTATCATTTTAAAAAGCTTCAGATTTGTTTTAGGAATGCAAGAAATATTAGGATAAAGTATTATTAGAAAAGCTAAGAAGAGATCACTGTTCATAAATATGCTAATTGTGTTCCAACAACTTTAGACAAAAAGACTACCCTAGGTGCAGGAATTCCAAATAAGGAATTAATTTAAAAGACTGCCATTGTTAATATAAATATGTACTATCACTAACTGCCTATACTTTGTGATAAAATTCTCTATGAATAGTAAGTAATAGGGTATAATAATTAAACAAGACTCCATACATCACATTGGGCTTAAATCTTCAGTGGTAAGTGAGAGAAAGTATATTTCTTCTTGTATGTAGAGTGATCATCTATTTGACTCTGAGACCTTTTCCAAAGGGATCATTGCTTCCTACCTTGTTTTAATATGTCATTAAACCTAAAAGTCATATTTCTAGCTAGCTTATAGTTCTGATCTCTGAATGAAATAGGATAGTTTAATTAGTTTTACAAATCCGGTTTTGAACTCACCCAACTGAACATATTTATGTTGTTTTCCTTATTGTATTTTTCATTTTACCAGAACAGTCAAGATTATATATGAGAACTATAAAACAATATGTTGCTGAATCAAAATATGGAAGTAATTTTATAATTTAAAAGATAGTACTGAGTTCCAAAATTAGTTTAAATGTCTGCTAAAATAAATTGCATTAAATTTTGTTAGTATTCTTTAATCCTTTGTATTAGTTATATAGAGCACATAATTAATATATGTAATATTTACATTTCAGTAAAATTTCAACATTTTAACAACTCATTAGAAAATTTATCACTAATAAAATTGAATTAAAATTTTTTTCAACTAAGCTCTTTATTCTATTGTCTTTGAATTTTATTTTTTTTATTTTTTTAATTTTTATTTTCATTTTCATTGTTTATTTCAGCATATTACAGGGGCAAAAATGTTTATGTTACATATATTGCCTTTGCCCTGCCCAAGTCAGAGCTTCAAGCCTGTCCATTCCCTAGAGGATGCACACTGCACCCATTAAGTGTGTATATGCCTAGCTTCTCCTCCCCCCTACCACCTTCCAGACCACTGATGAATGTTACTACTACATATGCACACAAGTGTTGATCAGTTAATACCAATTTGATGGTGAGTACATGTGGTGCTTGTTTTTCCATTCTTGTGATACTTCACTTAGTAGAATGGACTCCATCTCTATCCAGGATAATACAAGAGGTGCTAGATCTCCATTGTTTCTTGTGGGTGGGTAGTACTCGTACTCCACAGTATACATAAACCACATTTTATTAATCTACTTATGTATTGATGGGCATTTGGGTTGTTTCCACATCTTCATAATTATGAATTTTGCTGCTACAAATATTCTAGTGCAGATGTCTTTTTTATAGAATGCCTTTTTTTCCTTTGGGTAAATGCCCAGTAATGGGATGGCTGGATGAAATGGTAGTTCTGCCTGTAGCTCTTTGAAGTCTCTCCATGTTACCTTCCACAGAGGTTGTACTAGTTTGCAGTCCCACCAGCAGTGTATGAGTGTCCCCATCTCTCTGCATCCATGCCAACCTTTATTGTTTTAGGACTTTTTGATAAAGGCCATTCTTACTGAAGTTAGGTGATATCTCATAGTTGTTTTGATTTGCATTTCCCTGATGATTAGAGATGTTGAGCATTTTTTCATATGTTTCTTGGCCATTAGTTTATCTTCTTTTAAAAAGTTTCTGTTCATGCCCTTTGCTCACTTTTTGATAGGGCTGTCTGATTTTTTTCTTGCTGATTTTCCTGAGTTCTATATAGATTCTGGTTATCAGGCAATGACCATTGAGGAAGAGGGGAGGCAAGATGGCAGATGAGAAAAAAAACTCCAGGCAGAGAACATCTCTGCAAGAAAGAGATTTTAGATGAAAGGGAAAAAAAATAAACAGGCAGACAAACACAGATGCGATGAGGGTCTGAAGGAAGGGTGCCTGAATTAGAAAATTATTGCAACTTGTTCTATATTTTCATGAAAAAGAGACCTCTCATTGTAACTTGTTCTATGCTTTCATTAAAAAGAGACCTTTCAATTTAGGTAAATAATTCTATAATACTAGTGTTTGGCCTCATTAAACTCTTGCTTTACTGAGTGAATTTTTTTTCAAGTCAATAACAAGCAATTGCATTAGGGAAGTACAATTTTTACTTATAAATCAATGTTTTAATTTTTTATATATAAATTTTTTATATAAAATTAATTTTTATATATAAAATTTATTCCTTATATAAAATAATTTATAAGAATAATTGAAATCATGATTAATTTAAAATTAGGACCAACCTTTACCATTGTTTCTAATTCTTCTTCATAATGAATTTTTGGTAATGCACAAATTATGATCTACATATTTAATTATAAATTTGGTTTTTGTCTGCATGGAGATATTCAACCTTGCAGAGTAAAGTGGTTTAACGACAGAACTGAGAGAATATGAATTGAGATGATTTCTGAAACATTTACATAATTGACAATTAAAAATTAAACTACATAATACATTATGCAAATGCAGATTATGCATAAACAATTAAAAAACTATAATATTTTCACTGATTTTCCAAAAATATGAAGTTAAACAAATGAGAACACATCAGATATGAAAGACATGAAATGTGAACATAGTTTTTCTAAATAATTTGCTAAGAACTTCAAATTTATACTTGGAATCATATATACAAATATGACATCCATTGAAATAAATCTCACTAATACATACAGAAGTCTGTTTTGGTTAAAAGTCCTCAATGCATTTCTGTAAAAATGTATGCTACATTTGATTAGACAGACACACATGCATACACAAACCCCTACACACAGACACACAGATAAACACACATATAAAATTTGGGGATTCAAAATAAGGTCACTTATTTATTGTCTTAATCACAATGATTCCAAGTCTCCCTAAACAGGTCTTTCCTCTGTGGAGTTCCCCTCTGATGTTAAGGTTAAGAACCTCAGATGTGATTACATCATGGAAGTTGTCACAATAATTACTGGTTTATGGAGAGGGAATTGAAAGGTCTGGTCAGCCTTTCAGTGACTCTTTTCTCCTCTGCTTCTGCTGCTGTCAGTATTACATAATTTTTCTGCCGGGATTCAGTTTCTCAAGCAAGGTACTGCTAAATTCAGGAAGCATCTCTATAGACACCAGTCTATAGACTCTGTAGTTTATCACAGGAAGTGCCACACTCACTAGGTCTCTTTCACCCACAGAAGCCATTATCCATGATTTCCCTGCTGAACGAAAATTCCGAAGTAACATTTTAAGGTATTGGGGTCAGAGGAGACCTTGTCCTTTCCCCACTGTTCCTGTAACTATAGGTGCTCCACGTTAAGGCCAAATGACATTACAACTCTTTTGTCACAAAGGTCTTTGAATTTGCTTTTGAAAGTGCACATATTTTCACTCAAATCAAATCCTGGTGCTGAGTGAAGAGGCTTGAATGCTGTACTGAGGCCTAACTGTTGATCTTTTGGTACCCAAGGGGAACTCCTCTCTCTTATTGAGTCTTTCTCCTTGAGATCTTTTAGATTCTCTTATCTCAATTATCCTCACCAAGGGCCATCTCAGATACCAAAAATTTAAAATACTTTTAATTCAAAGTTAAAAATGACAGGCTCCAATAATTTTCTTGTCAGAAGAACTTTTGACTGTAGACAAATTATCCTACTCTTCAAATAAAATATTCCTGTGGGCATGGGGAAATAGTTAAATGAATTTCTCTCCTTGCATGATAAGGCTCAGTCTACTTCCTGAATGCGAAAGGCTTGTCTCACACTTACCCTAGAATGGATGCTCAACTCATAGTCCACACATTTGTACTGCAGGAGAAAAGAAATCTTTTCCTCACCATTGTTACATTTATGGTGGAAGACCCTATAATAAAATGTAGCTTTAACAATAGAAAAACATACAAGTTTATTTAATATAAATGTCATGTGACATGGGAGCCTTCATAAGGAAATCAAGCCCCAAAGAAACACGGAAACTTGTGTAGATTTATGCTTAGCTTTAATGAGGAGTAGACAGTCATGGGGAAGAGTGATCAGACAAGGGGAATATGATCTCATGGTAATAAACTGGGGGAACTAAGCAAGACTAGTTCGTTCAGAGTTCTTGGTGAACCTGCATCTTCAGAGATAAGGACGTCCCTTCCCTCTGGGTATAGAGAAGATACTTCTTGCATCAGTGTGTTGACCCGCTACAGGAGAAAAGGGCAGGAGAACAAGTGATCTTCCCAAGTTTTATGACCTGCTTCAAGGGAGAAGGGGTGAGAGAAACATGCGATTGGCCTTCCTTTTTCTACTGTTTTCTCAAATGCCAAAGTATATTATTCTGGGGTAGTATGTCCTGAGCCATCAACACCTATAAATAAAAAGGAACACTTTAGACACTTTTATAAGAATTACGGAGACTCCAGTTCTCAGGGACTTTAAAAATAGAAATGAGAACTCGTTTTTAACATGCAGTTATTGATGACAATGTGCATAATGATTAGAATAACAAAATAAAGTTGTGCCTCAACAGGTGTTTTTGTTTTGTTTTGTTTTCTTTTTAACTTAAATATGACACAATCATCAATGTGTGCTAGGGAATATGGCCATTTGCATGCCTTTACTTGGAGGTGGTAATTTTCCTCCATTTTATAGATGTGTAAACATAACGAAATAAGGTAAAAAAAGAAACCAGTATGTTGCAAATAATTATGAATTTCAAAAATTAAATAGGCAATTGCACTGGTAAATGGGGGGATATTATATATAAAATTGGAACTACGTAAGTGTTCTTTTTAAGGATATTTACATGTTTTGATATCCATTCTAGGAAACCATTTAAATAAATCAAAGGAAAATGCATATTAAAAACTGGGAAATACCTTCAAAAATACTACACTCTTGATTAATCAAAGAGTAAACATTTCTAAAGAGCAAATATATCATACCAAGTTTATTATATTGATTACATAGTTTCTATGTGGTATGGTCAGTATATTACCAAACTACCTTTTAAAAATATACAGCAGGGAAAAAAAAAAAAGTGTGATCTAATACGATTGCATCTGAGGCCCATAGAACAGGTTAGAGGAGGATACATTCATTTTATTTAACAGATAACTAAAATCTATTATGTGAATATTAACATTATTTTTCCAGTGGTAAGGATTAGAATTGGAACAGGTTAAATTAAATCTTTGCAATAAAATAAGATTGCACATTGCAATATCAGACAGGTAGATACAGATCTGAGAATTTGTTTCTTGCTACTCTAGTATTTAAACCCAGCATTGGCCTTTAAGATGCTAAAATGCTGACAGTTAGGTTGACTCAGTTGCTTCGTTGGGCTCTGTTGCTTAGAAGGAATAGAAGTCTTAATGGGAACCTACCAAAGTCATAATTCGTAACTCACTTTTATCAGCAGACTGTCAAGGTGGGAAGGAAAGGCTTGAAAAATAAGCGTGTCGTGTCATCATCAGAAAAGAAAGTTTTAGTTGCTGAACCTGAGGCTTTTGCCCTCACACGCTACGCAAAGCAGTTTTGGTGGCCTTTTGATCTGTCACAACTAATAATAACTTTTCTTATTAAGTGGTACTGCCCCAAAACTTTTTGAAGAAATGATACACAAGGACTATTCATAATAACAGTGTTTGTGTTTTCCTCTCAACCTCAAAGGGAGATGGGTAAGCTGTAGTGGAAGGGTGCTATATCACAAATGTCATAGACTTGCTAGTAAAAAAACATTTCATGCACTTCAGCCTGGGAAAGTCAGGTAGCAAAATTTTCATCAGCTTCTTAAGCAAAAATCTAAGTAATGCAGAAAATACCTTTCTAAACTGATATGAAGTTTTATTTTGATAGAGTAGCTTTCAGTCATGGCTCTTTGAAAGTGTTTAGCAGATCTAGCTTAAGAAGCGCTCATTGTTCCTGTAGCTAGTAGTAATTCGAATACTAGATGAAGTTTATTAACTGTTTCAGAACAAGACTGGAAATATTTTTGGTGTTTTATGGCCATGTAGGAGGGAAAGCGAAAAGGTTGCAGGAAAATAATCTTCCTTCATACTCATTTCTTTAATTTTTGTCTGATTGAAGAAGAGAAGAATTAATAAAAAACAAATAAATACAGGAAAACATACCATAAAGATGGATTAGAAGGACTACAATTGGGGAAAAAAATTACTTAGGACAAACAAAATGTTCTCATCCTCTGAACATGTATAACATGTTTTTTGCAATTCTATAATTATCTTTTATGGAATTATCACTCATAATTAGCATACAAACAAGAATACTAGATGCATGAAGGTTGGAAGAATGACTGTGTGTGTTTCACTGCTCTGTTCTCAGTGTTTGCAGGGTGCCACGCACGTGATAGGAGTTCAATTAATATTTGTTTAAATGATTGAAAAATAAGTCACCTATGACCTTGGTATCTCAGACATCTCACCCAGTTTTTGTCTTTAAATATTTTTACACTTCCTATTCTATTTCATTTAGCTTGTGAACTCATACACTTGTCTCACTCTCCAAGCTATTTTATGCTTTCTTTTCCCTGGAAGATGAATTCAAGGAGTCAGTTATTATATCTTCGCATCAGATGGCATCTGTTCCTAACAAAGCAAAATATTGAGGTGCTTGATTGTAGAATCTTTTCTCAGAAGGCATGAGAGGAGGCTTTTGTACAATTTTAAACTCTTTAGATTAGTATAGATAATCATCGTGTATTTATCTGAGTATTTTACCAGTTTGTGTGTGTGTTTGTGTATGTGTGTGTTTAAAGCAACTATTATACATATTTTTAAATCTTTCTTAACTAGCTTGTAGATATCTAGTAGGATTACTTACAGAGCATATATAAAACCCGAAAGATTAATTCATTTTAGTTTATTTTTGTAATCAATGACATTAATTGTATTGCTTGAATTTATCATTGTCACTTTTATTTTTTTAAATCAGTTAATCTTGTTTCAGAGATTCAGTAAAAAAAAGGTACATGTCTATAACCCTCTTGTTCTCAGTTTAAATAAGAAAGTATCACTTGCTCTTATATGTCAAAACTCTAGTGTGACATGATTTATATCCTGGTAATTCACAAATGATGTCTCGGACAGATCTGTCCAAATGAGATCTGGTTTTACTACACAGCTCTCATGTTTGCATTAGACCTTGAGTATGTTTGTGTATGTGTGTGTGAGAAAGCAGGAATAGGAGAGGGAGACAGTGAGTGAAAGTTCATGCAGATGTTGTGTATACAAGATTTTCATAAGTAGAAAGACACAGAATGGTGAAAGTTCAGGAAACAATATGACAGATCCAATCCTATGCCTGAGTGTTCTATAGGGGCTACAGAAAGCCTGACAGTCCCATAAGTCAAACAAATGCCAAACCACCTGATTGTGCATTGGAAGTGATCTGGTACCCATGGGAGAAAGGGAGTTCACACAAATTAATTTCTTAGAATCTCATTGTTCCTTAGAAATCACTTGTGGATATGCAGCACAAGCCCTTGCTCTAAAAGGTTCTGTTGCTTATTTAATTTGCTCTGCTTATCAGAGGCATAGCAAGGCTTATATTCAGAGGAAAGCTATATAGGTCCTGTCAGATATTCAAGCCAAACACAATGGTTCTATCAGGCAAAGGAGGAAATGCAACTCTCAAATGTCTTGTTATTTTGATTCTCAGAATTGTTGCAACTCGTTCAACAAATGCATGCTGACTGATTCCAAACAATATTTACATTTTCTAGGCTTTGGATTTCCAAACACCAAGGTGTCATAAGAGATCTTTAATGTTAGCTCTTCATGGAGTTTCTGCAAAGGGAGATTTTTCCAGCTGCACTACTGTTATTGAAGATAACTCCATTTCCATTAAGCTCTCAGTGTATTGTGACATCAATGCAAATGTAATTAAATAATCTTAAATACATGTACTTAAAAGTCAAATGAAGAAATTAAGTTCTAGCTGTTCGCCTGCAACTGCTTTATTCTGGATTCTACTCTTTTTTTTATTTAATTGAAAGTCAATAATCTGGAAAAGACAAACCATATTCACTTGAGATTGTGTTAGAAACTGTACGCATGATCAATTGCATGATTCACAAATGTGTCTATTTTTATTCTTCCTTTCAGTTTAGAGTAATTCTTTTTATCCTTTCAAATATGTGCATCAAGCGTTTATGTCATTTTGAAGTAATAGGAAAGTTACCAACGGTCTCAATAACATTTGAAAACAAATATAAATTTAAACTACCAAAAACTAATTTTATTAATGCTATATATATTTCAGATTTACTTTAGTTGTATTTCATTGTCATGTGTACAAAATATTTTAAAATCACATCCATTTAAACATTATGTTCAAAGAGATTACTACAATTATATCTTAAGCATGAAGTCTTAGCCCCACGCGAACACTTTTTCTATATCAGCCTGGGTTTGGTAATCATACTGTACAATTTAGTTCACTCTTATTTCCTATCTCTAGCATCCCTGCATATACTGTGCTCAATGGAAGGAATCACAAATCATAGTTTTTCACTTACTACAATATTTTAAAGTCATTTATCTAGGAAGGATATTTATTCAACTGAGAAGGAGATTATACAGTATTTAATAGTGAGTTCACTGAAGTCTGATTGCCTGAGAATAGCTTCATACTTACTGTGTGACTTTGGAAAAGTTGCTTAACTTCTCTATGTTTCAATTTCTTCTACTGTTAAACTGAAATACTAGCTCGAATATGTTATTATTATGTTAATCGAGATATTTTTTCTGGAATAATTCAGTAGAAAAAATTCATGAATACTTTAAATAAGCTTTTTTCCATTTAAATCAGTTTAAATTAAAATCTGGAGAATTTATTATATATAATATACGAAGCAGAGTAGGGGAATGAAAAGCCATGAGAAGCCAAGACATCATTTTTTTTGTATGGAACATTAAGCAAGAATTTTAACTTTCTTAAATATCGGTCTCCCAATTGTAAAGTGGAGATTATTATAATTTTTTTCTTTCTTCACAGATTAAGTTAGGTCTATCATTGAAACAGTGCATTTTAAAATCACTTGTAACTTTTAAGGTATTGTGCCTGCTATTTGTTAATAGATATTAATAATAGCAACCACTCAGAACAAGAAATATGATATTTCTTTGATAAGCGATACTGTTCAGGCTTAACAAGTTTACAAAAGTTAACTAAATTACTATAAATTCACAATATTATGAACTATTAAAATTTTGCCCAAAAAACATATGTTTGCTGTTTTGATGAATACAAGTTGACTTAGCACATGTAATAAGAGGTTTACCTGCTAAAACTATGATAGTTAAGCTCTGCTTCATACTATATTTATTAAATACATACTTTACTTTTCCACAACTGTGGTGATTATCATGTGTGATAATCATTGGTATTTCAAGTTTCAATAAATTAGATACTTTAAAGCTTCGGATTATTTGCCTAAGATAGGATGAAATTATTCTGAGATAAAAGCTATCACAGGTTGATTTTATATATCACGAGTAATGTATTTCTATTAAATATCACGTGGTAATTGATTATATTTTGCGGTTTCATAAGCCCCCCCACACACACACAAATAGAAAGTGTGAATGCAAGAGCTTATACTTGCCTTTGAGATTAACTAGAAGATACGATTCTCATTATCTGGATTCTGTTCTAGGGTAGTAGAGGGAGAAATACTGAGAAACACAAAGCAGGAAATGCTAATCTCCTCTTCATTCTCTTTACGAATTTTCCTCTGGCTAGCAGTTTCCTCAATTCTCATTTGTTTTTACTGCCTTATTTACTTATTTTTGATTTTGTTTAGTGTGATATATTTAGGGGTACAAGTCGTTTTTGGATGATGTCTGCATATTTAGTGTACCCATCACAGAATAGTGTACACTGCAACTAACAGGTAGTTTTTCTTCCCTCACCCACCTTCTGCCCTCCCTCCTTCTGAGACTCCAATGTCCGTGTACCACTCTGTATGCCCCCGCATATCTGTAGCATAGCTCCAACTTATAAGAGAGAACACACAGTTTTGGTTTTCCATTACTGTGTTACTTTACTTAAGATAATGGCCTCCAGCCCCATCCAAGTTGATGCAAAAAACTCCATTTCATTCATGTTATGGCTGAATAGTATTCCATGGTGTGTGTGTGTGTGTGTGTGTGTGTGTGTGTGTGTGTGTGTGTGTATGACACCATGTTTTCTTTATTCACTCTTTGCTTGATGGGCACTTAGGTTGACTCTGTATCTTTACAGTTGTGAATTGTGCTGCAATAAAAATATGATTACAGATATCTTTTTTATGTAATTACTTCTTTTCTTTAGGGTAGATGCCCAGTAGTGGGATTTCTGGAACAAATGGTAGATCTACGTTTAGTTCTTGGAGAAATCCCCATGCTGATCTCTGCAGAGGTTGTACTAACTTACATTCCCACCAATAGTGCAAAAGCATTCCTTTCTTACCGTACACGTGCCAACATATATTGCCTTTTGATTATTTAATAATGATCATTCTAACTGGGAAAAGGAGGTATCTCACTGTGGTTTTAATTTGCATTTTCCTGATGTTTACTAATGTTGGGCATTTTTTCATATGTTTGTTGGCCATTTGTCAATCTTCTTTGGAAAAATGTCTGTTCATGTCTTTTGCCCACTTTGTAAGGGGGTTGTTATCTTTTTCATGCTAAATTGTTTGAGTTCTTATAGATTCTGAATATTAATCCCTTGTCAAATGTATAATTTGTAAATGTTTTGCCATTCTGTAGGTTGCTTATTTACTCGATTATTTCTTTTGCTGTGCAGAAGTTTTTTAGTTTAATTGTTCCATTTACTTATTTTTGTTTTTGTTGCATTTCTATTTGTAGTCTTAGTCATGAATTCTTTGCTATACCAATGTCCAGAAGAGTTTTTCTCAGGTTTTCTTTTATAATTTTTCTTGTTTCAGGTCTTACATTTAAGACTTTAATCCATCTTGAGTTAATTTTTGTATATGGTGAGACATAGGGATCCAGTTTCATTCTTCTGCTTATGGCTCTCCAATTTTCCTCTTAATTGTTTTAAGAGGTAGACTATCATTTAAAAAAAAAGTATGTTATTTGTCTTGAAGTTATAATATTGCCTTATCTCTTTTTTAAAAAAAATTAGTTATTACTAGAATAGATGTCCCTAGCAAAGTTAAATTTGTGGTGCATTTTTTTCATGGATTGAATACATTTGATCCAACATCCTGATTCTGTATGAGTAACAGCAATGTGGATTGAATGCTAATTTCACTGCACAGAAACCCTTCTGAAATAAGCACAAAACTCCAAAGATGGGAGACAAGAACAAAATATTTGGAAGCTAGAATACAAAATGGAATGGTGCTGGGTTAATTAATAGACCTGATTTAGCCCGAGAAAACCAAATTTAAATCGCTGGTGGTAAAAGCTGAGAATTGATCTTACTTAAATTTCAGAATTGCTCAAGCCTGAGGAGTTGACATCATGAGGTACAAGGTACAGTGGGAGTGGGGGATAAAAAGCTGGCCACAATGAGGAGGATAACTGAAAGCAGTTTAAGAGGCAGTTAGATCCCTAGATCTCCTCTTTACCATTATACTGCCTGGTAACAGTTTTGTCTAAAGGTAATCAGAAGTTCATTTCCTAGGTAGGTTAAAAGAGTGAGACTATGGCCTGGGGACACAAAAAGTGTAGTTGAGCAGGGTGATCACAAAGTCAGCAGTAGGGGCAGGGGACAATTAAATAGAGGTACTCATATACTATCCTGAAAACCAGCAAATCTTCCAACACTGGACTCCCAGTATATTAGCAGTGGGATTTTTCTAGGTTGAAAATTAAGTTGGATCAGTCTGACGTGAAAATAAAAAGATATTGCTGTAAGGAGTTTCATCCAGCCATAAAACCCAAAGTGAAAACCACCCAACCTGTATATGAAGAGTTCTCAATCAATCGCTTAGGCCCCTGCTCACAAATATAAGTAGACATTCAAAATGACCAAAAACTTGAAGAAAGCCTCTAATGTAGTAGTAAAAGAGTGACAAGAAAAAAAACAAAATATCAATTTGGGACTTCCA
>RJWJ010029854.1:0-20130 GCA_004363605.1 Indri indri | reverse complement strand
TTGAACCTCAGCTGTAGATTGCTTACTAGATTTACAACAGCCTTGGTGACACCTCCTACCTCATCTTCAAATCTTTGTGCATCAGAAATAAATTCTAGAAAATATTTTCCCAAGATACCACTGAGCTTTGATTTGCCAACTTATTTTCAAAATTTTCCAGTATCCTCAACTGCATTCAAAATCTGAAAGCCTTTCCAGAATTTGAGAATTTTGTCTATTTTCTTAGTCACTGGTAATGGTGACGTGGATAAATATACTGTTAGGGAGTACAAAGGTTACTAAAAACTAAAAGGTTAGATGACTTGTGTAGGGACCAGAGAAGCCATTTGCAGGCAAGAACAGAGCCTTGATATTAGAACATAAACCTGCAATTTAGATGTCACCATAATTGTTAATCTTTGAGTGTTTATTCTAAACACTTTACATGTATTAACTAACCATTTAGTCCAACTAGTAACCCAATACAGTAGGTAGTATTATAATCTCCATTTTACAGAGAAAAACATAGATACAGAAAAGCTAAGCAGCTTGAGCAAGGATCCACTGTTAACAAGTGGTTAAGCTCCGATATGGACCCAGGCAGGCTAGCACCTCAGTTTACGGTCTTAATCTTCTATACGATATTCTCTTACCAGCTATCTTGAAGATTAAACACAGGAGCCGGGTGCAGTAGCTCACGCCTGTAATCCTAGCACTCTGGGAGGCCGAGGCAGGTGAATTGTTTGAGCTCAGGAGTTCGAGACTGGCCTAAGCAAGAGTAAGACCCCGTCTCTACTAAAAATAGAAAGAAAATAAACTGGACAACTAAAAACATACAGAAAAAACTAGCCGGGCATGGTGGCAAATGCCTGTAGTCCCAGCTACTCGGGAGGCTGAGGCAGAAGGATTGCTTGAGCCCAAGAGTTTGGGGTTGCTGTGAGGTAGGCTGACACCACGGCACTCTAGCCCGGGCAACAGAGTGAGACTCTGTCTCAAAAAAAAAAAAAGATTAAACACAAAAATCTCCTCCTCTTTTCTATCTTCCTCCTCCAAAAGTCTATGATGCTCCCTGGTCCCTCAAAAAACAAAACAAAAACCTCAACAAAAAAGGAAGCAGTCAGAGGAACCCCAATAGATGGGAGGAAAGAGAAAGGCAACGTCAGACACTGAGAACATCAGATCACTGACTGACCAGTCTAAATAAATATGGCCCAGCTGGTGGTGGGCTCTAAATAAGGGCCACTCTAAATGGAGATTAAGACCACCTGCAGTGACGAAAGCATTTCAAGCTTTTAAAGCCTGTCTAGGTCCTCACCCTAGCTCAAGTCTGACTGTAATTATATTGACAGCCAGCCTGAATTCACACGAGAACAGCCCCCTGTAATAAAACCGCAAGTGAGAGTTTAACTCACTCCAAGTGATGCTCCCAATTATGGGGGGTCTATGGTAATCTCTTTGGGGCAAGGAACATACATAAATATTCTTTTCCATTCAGGGAAAAATTATATTCGTAATTTATTAACTTTCTAAAATAGCATTTTATTTTCTATACCTCTCTAAATTCCACTTAATGGGAGCATCAGCACAAAATTTACAATTATACCACTCCATCAAAATGAGGGAGTTAAGTGGCAGAAAACCAAACTCAAACTGGCTTATGTCATTTAACAAGATGTCCAGACACGGGCTTCCAGCACAGAACAATCCATGGCTCCCACAATGGCATGAAAAACCCAGACTCAGTTAGCTCTCTACTCTACTTGCCCTCAGGCTGGCTCCACTCATGGGTCCAAGATGGCAGGTAGCAGTTCCCAGCATCACAACCAGGCAATACAGAAGAAGAGTAGAGAATCATCTTTTTTTGAGTCTTCTTCCATGACAAAAGGAAACCTTTTCTCAAAGTCTCCAGCAGACTCCCTGTCCTGTCTCACTGGCCAGAACTGGGGGATTACATCCTCATCCTTAAAACAATTACCAGCCCAGAAAATGGGTTTACCATGACTGAGTCGGAGTTTAGCAATTCTCAATCCTGATTGTACATCTTTTATACAGTTGTCCCAGGTAATTTTATTGGGTAGCTAGGACTGAGAATACTGAGTTCAAATCATCAGAATTACCCCTAATTGCCTTCCCCTGAGTCATCTGGAAAAAGATACAGACACCTGAACAAAATCTGGATTGTCAGAAATAAAAAGGGAATGTTGGCTGAATCAATCAAAGTGTATACACAACCATTTTATATTTGTGTTTCAAAACACTTTCACAGCATTTGATTTAATCCTCCAGGCTTCCTGCATCAGTCTCACTTTACAAAAAAGGAAACTGAGGCTCAAGTTTACAAAGTAGTGAAATTCTTTTAGGTCTTCCAAATCTCAGTACATTTAATGTAATGCCAACTTAAGAAATTTCCCCAAAAGAACATTTTTCTGAAACAGTAAAGATAAAGACCACAAAAGGGGACTTTTACATTTTTCTGAGAGAAACAAAGCAAAAGTCATTAAAATACCAAGGCCTAAAAGAAGCACCAAAACCAAGTCTTGGAAAACCCAAATTCGAGTCCTGGCTCTGCCACTAACAAGGTCCCTTACATCCTTTTCCATGTCTGTAATAAGAGCTGGCTCACTTATGAGGACCCCTCCAGCTTCACTCACCCTCCCTGCCACCACCACCACCACCCCCCACACACACACAATGCCAGACAATCTAATTTACTAAAAAGCATTTTATATAACTACATAAGTGCTTAATAACTAAGTTTAAAAAATATTTCCCAGCTGGGTGCAGTGGCTCACACCTGTAATCCCAGCACTTTGGGAAACCAAGGGAGGAGGATCGCTTGAGGCCAGGAGTTCGAGACCAGCCTGGGCAACACAGCAAGACCCCATGTCTACAAAAAAATTTAAAAATTAGCCGAGGGTGGTGAGGCACACCTGTAGTCCCAGCTACTCAGGAGGGTGGTTTGAGCCCAGGAGTTTGAGGTTGCAGTGTGCTATGACTGTGTCATGACATTCTAGCCTTGGTGACAGAGGGAAAACTTGTCTCTGAAAAAAATACATTTCACTATAGAACTGGATATATTTTCTTAATGTAAAATTTATGAGAAAAGCATAAATGGCTTATTGCTGTTTCTGGCAAATATGCTATGTATTTGTATGAATCATAAGCACCTGAAGCTACACAGACACCATATAAAAGGCTCACAAATGTTTAAGTTGCATTGAAAGAGGGCACTAGTTATTCTAGGAAAGGAAAGGAGTGAAAAGAGAACTACAAAAGCCATGTGAACAAAGAACCCATTGAATTGAGTGAATGATCTCCAAATCCACCACAGTCAACGACTCTTCACTCTCAGCTCCTCCCCACTCCCACTGCTATCTCCAAACTCACCCTACACAAAAATGTGCAATACTGTCTCTAACCTATCTCTTTCCCATTATGTCAGGCTTCTGCTGAAAAGCCTTCAGTAATTCTCCTCAGGATAAAGTCCACATTCCTAACCTTGTTTTATGGCCCTCCATAATCTGAAACTGACCTTTCCATTCATCCCAGTCTACTCCCTGAAAGGAGATCTCCATTCTAGCCAAACTGGTCTCTTCACTCTGCCCAAACACTGCAGCTGTTCTGGTTTCTTCTCAGCTGTTCTAATCTGACAAGGTTCGATTCCTTACTTAAAACACCGGTGAGTTCCAAAACTTCCAGCAAACCTCTGCTCTACCATACAAACTCTTGTTTCTGGAAAAGTTAGGATACTTACTTGTCGCTGAATTTTTAACCTTTTAACATGTATGTCTGTGTATCCTTTGTTTCTTCTTCGAGAATTTAGCACAGTGCAGACAGCTCAAAAACGTTCCTCAACTACAGAACAATAAACTCAAGAGCAAGGGACTCTACCGTCTTTCTTCTCTGTGTCTAATTCCAATATTTAACAAATTGTACGTGCTAAACATTTGCTGATTGCTATATAATTGAACTCAGCAGTAAGCCTTCAGGTCCTATAGGCTTCCAGCCTTTTTAAATATTTATGGAAGATTTCAAAGCATCAAGATATCAAAATTACATCAGTCCAACAAGTATTTAGTGCATGCAGGAGACATCTTACAGGGCAATTAAAAACAGAAATCACCTAAGCACATAATTCTGAAAATGCACAGAAGGTCATTTTGGCAAAACAAAGTGTAAAACATCTGGAAATATAAACAATCTGACCTAGTTGACTTTCTTTCTGTAGATCCTCCACCTAATGTCCTTCCTTAACTCTTTTGACTCCCATTTTATAGAAAGGCTCAACTGGTTCGGTCAACAATTGACCTAGACTTACAGTTTCAAATGACTTCATCAAGCCATTTTCCAACGCTGCAGAACCTTACTAATTCCTTTAAGGAGTAGGGCAGGGGAAACTGAACACAAAAGAATTACCAGACCTGTTCAATTGTCATGTAGCCAGGCCATAACAGCGAAGAAAATTTAAACTCAGGTCCCCTGACTTAAGTCCAGGGCTCTTTGATAGGAATTAGAAGTAACTTTATGGCGCAAGTGGGGAAAAGCTAGAGTCTTCCTAATTGGCCAAAAGCATATGAGCTAAAGCTGTGTTTCTGTCATCTTCTGGAAAAGA
Organism: Indri indri; assembly: GCA_004363605.1. Lineage (NCBI taxonomy): Eukaryota > Metazoa > Chordata > Mammalia > Primates > Indriidae > Indri > Indri indri. Next base: position 15,539 of record RJWJ010029854.1, on the reverse strand, counting down.
ATTTAGAGGACATAAGGAGAAAAAAAGATCCTTTTCGGTTGCTCTCTTATGCATGATTACAAATCATGTTTCTTATGCAGAAGGACAAGAATCAAAAGGAGTAAAATACCAGTTCACAAATTCAAGAAAGTCTACAGTCTGGGGAGAAGGCTGGCAGCTGGCCCCCCGGATGCACTGGCTGCTGCTGGAATATGAGGCATGCGTCCTGCTGGCAGGAAAGCTAATATGCTGTCACAGAAATAGCTTTCTACCAGTGGCCAAGCTAGCTTTGCCCTCTGCCTCTCTCCATATCTCCCTCGCTCCAGAGGGAGCTGCCACTACAGCCAGTGAGAGAGAAGGTACACTCTCCTAGCCAGTAACTCTGGTTAACAAGCAGCTACAGAAAAGTCCTCCCTCTCCTGTTTAGCCCGCACCCCTCACCTCCTTCTATGCTCACCCCCGACATATTTACAGCTCTCCCTACTTGCCACCTAACACATATGCCCCATGCCAAGGGACTGGAGAGCCATCAACCAAATAAGCCCACTCATCACATGCCCCAAACAAAGTGAGTCCCATTCTTGATTTTGCAAGACCAAAGAGGTCACAGAACCAAAAGGAACCTTGGAGATCACCCAGAGAAACTGACTGACTTGCTTCCAAAATTACAGGGATGGCTCACTAAATTCTTCCCATTGAAATGTACTTCAACTCATTCATTAAAGGAATATTTACTGCGCCAGACACCATGCGGGGTGCCTGAAACAGTATGTTCAGTATGTTTTAATCTTCCTTAATGCGAAATAGGGGAGGGGGAGAGTGAGATGAGGGATTTGTCCCAGAGGTGGTATGTACAAACAAGTGTACATGGGACAAATTCCTAAGGCTGGGAAATAAGGAATTAAAAAACTAGACACGGTATAAAGGTCCTAAGAACACAGACCCACACAGCTGGATACCGCCCACGTCCCTGTGAGCAGTATGGGCGGGTCTTTTTAAGAGGGAAAGAAGACCCTCGCAGCCATCCTCAGAAGGGGCTACAGGTCCCAGGGGTGGTCAAGCTGCCCAGCTCCTCACCTGAGCTAACTCCACCCCATTTCCAGCAGCATCATTAACTCAGTGTTTCTGCATGAATTTCAGCCCACTCTCTCCTAGAAAGACTCTTCTCAGCCACACTAAGTACACTTATCTCTCCCGTATCTCCTGTTTTCTTCCAAGTTTTTCAAAACACGGAGAGGATCAGGGGAGGAAGGCATCAGGCTTGACCAGGGTGGAACTCCCTATGTGCAGACAGTGCCCGCCCGGGCCACAGGGCAGGCTGTCCGCTCACCCTTTCACACCCCAATCTTTGAACCCTCCTCAGCACAGAAGGAGAGAAGGAATGTGCAGAAAGCAGCACAAGGCCAGGTGGACTTTCTGGTTTGGCACAGTGAAGGACCTGGGACAAGACAGCCGAAGAAGGTAAGAAAATGAGAGGGAAAAGGTGCAGCTTAAGGGACTGCTGAAAAATTCAACACCCAGCAGGATTTCCAAGAATCCCCAGGAAAACTCTTTCGAGAGGTCACCAGGCAAAACTAGTCAAACTGATTTCTCAGTTTTGAGGAGGCTGTGAGCAGGTTTAGGCAGCAATAAAACCCGAGCCCGGGCGGCGAGAGCCGAGGGTTGGTCCCGCGGAGAAGGCAGGCACTGAGGGGTGTTCGGCCGGGCCAGGCGGGGCTCCGGGCAGCCCGCTCCCACGCGCGCTCCTCACTCCCAACGCCGCAGGCGGCACGGGCAGGATCGGGGACTCGCCCCGGCTGCCTGGGGGAGGAATGAGCCCGGGGCCTCCGGGCTTCCAAGCGACCCGCGCTGGTCCAGAATGAAGCTCCTGTCCCTGCCGCAGAGACCATCCGTCTCCCGCCGGGAGAGGCTCCCCCCGGCCTCGCCACGCTGCAGCCCGTCCGCGCCCAGGTCCCCGCTTACTTTTGGTCGCAGCGATGAGGTTCTTCCCGTCCTTGATGAGCTCTTTGATGAACTTGTTGGTCCTCTCGAGTTCCGCTTCGTGGGCGCGGATCCTCTCCCGGAACCAAGGGCTGTCGAGGTAGCAGTCGCTGAACTCCAGCGGCTGCAGCCCCATGACGGCAGCGGTCCCGGCGCGGCGCTCACAGCCGCGCGCTGCTGCCCGAGCGGGGCTCCGAGGCCGCAGCCAGGTGCGGCGCGGGCAGGAAGCCCGGGAGGAGCTAGCAGTGCGGGGCGCGCGGCGAGCGCGGCGCGGACATGCCCCGCGGAGCCTGGCCGCACCGAGGAGCAGCTGCCCGGGCGAGCGAGAGCCGCGGCGCCCAATCCCGGCAGCCCCCGCCGAAGCCTCCGCGCCCCGCCCCGGCCCGCGCCGCAGACACTCCCCGGGGCGCGAGGCCGCCCCGCCCCGGCCGCCTCCCGGGCCCGCCCCGCGCTCCCCGCTCGCCCTTCTTTTTCCTCCGCCTTCCTCCTTCCTCCCTTCTCCTCCCCTCCCTGCCCCGGACGCGTCTTCCTTCTCTTCCCCACGCGCAGCGGCCCCTCCTCTTCCTTCCGGGGCTTCCTCGGCGTGGAATCCCGCGCCGCCGCTCTCTGCGCCCTGCGCCTTCCTCGGCTCCCGGTCCCGGGGTGACTCGCAGTCGCGCCCCGACGCAAGGAACCCCACGGGGACCGGGAAGGAGCGTCGCGATAGCAGTTATTATTAGTCCCCGCAGCCGCACGGCATAACTCTAGGCGGTCTGCAGTGCCGGAGGAAATGATTGACTCATTGATCTCAGTTTTCCTGGGACGGACCGGAGCTGTGAACTGACTCGTGCTCCTGGCTCCCTTTTTCCTTATTCCTGTTCGCCCACTTAAAGAAGTAAGATGCGTGTAAATCTCCACCTGAGATGGAAAGCTTTACAACGGCAAGAACGTTTTCTTGGTGGCCCAGCAGCTCCTATGTCGCCTGTCTGCATATCCACACTGAATGAGTTAGGGGAAGGGAGAGTGTGGTCAAACCGCAGAAAAGTTGTTTCTGTTGTGTTCAGCGGATTAAATTTGCTTGAGTTAGTAGAGATGATCTTTATTGCTTTAAAAATAACCACGGAAAACAAAGTATGTGTGGTTTACACCGGGTGGGAGTGAGAGATCAAATGAGGATTTATGTCATTATACCCGAAAGCTTTCAATTCCGTGTGTCATGAAACAGAACTCAAATGTGTCCCCTAAGAAGTTGACATTTTAAATTATTGAAATGTATACCTAAAAGAAACCACTAATAGTTCATTAGAATGATGTTTCATAATACCAACTAACAATTTATTAAACAATTATTAATATGTGCCAGGAACACACTGGGACTCCACATACATCACAAACACAATATATGTTTCCACATATAAGCCTACTAATGATGATAATGTTACCAAGAAACTTCAAAGGAACTCTTTAAACCCTTCAGACTGAGCAGGGTAATTAAGAATCTGTTTGGGCAGCATGCTGTAGGAGTGTAACCCTCAGGAACAAGTTAAATAAGCCTCCTACTCAATAAGCTCTTTTGTTACAAAACAGCAGCATGACTGCTGAACCCACAGATAAACATTATTACTTTAATGTCCATCCTCCAGAGAGTTCAAAATGTTTTACAAATAACTTTTAGGAGTTGAAAGCTTCAGTTCCTGCTAAAATCAGCAGGGGACTGGAGTCTACTGAAAAGAGAATAAAAGAGGCAAATAAAGGGGAAGAAAGACACTCAACTGTAGAAGGGGTGTAAACAAACAGGGCCTTGCAAAACAGCTGAACACTGACCAGCACTCAATCCTCTGGACAAAACCCTAAACCTTTCCTCATAAAAAGGGGCTGCTGACACTTCCTGAAAGTGTTAACACATAGAGGTACCAGATGACCCAGCAATTCTACTCTTAGGTATAGACCCCAGAGAAATGAAAACATATGTCTACACAAACAGAAGTACACAGATGTTCATAGAATCATGACTCATAACATCCAAAAAGTGTAATCAACCGAAATGTCCATTAGTTGTTGAGTGGATAAACAAAATGTGTGTATCCATACAACGGTATATTAATCTTTAATGAAAAGGAAGTACTGACACATGCAACAACACGACAAAGTGTGAAAAGATTATGCTAAGTGAAAGAAGACAGCCGCAAAAGGCCACATATTATACTGTCCATTCATGTGAAATGTCCAGAATAGGGAAATCTATAGAGATGGAAAGATTAGTGGTTGCCAGAGGCAAGGGGGGGGGGGGGGGGGGAGTGGGAGGTGTAGACAGTAAGGGGTTTCTTTTTGGGTGATGAAAATATTTTAAACTTAGATTTTGGTAAGGGTTGCACAACTCTATGAATATAATAAAAATCATTGAATTGTACACTTTAAATGGGTGGATTTTTTGGCATGTGAAATATATCTCAATAAAGTTTTCTTAAAACTTTTTTAAAGATGGGGTACTCCAGAACTGCCTCTCCTTCCTCACCCCTTCCCACTTCTTGTTTATTCAGTGTGGCCAGTTCTTTAGCTATTTGGAGCAAAACGAGTTGTTTAAAACAATTTCACATCATAAAAAAAATAATAACTTGTCATTTCAGATGCACACAAACACACATACACACAGTGTTAAAAAGCAAGTAGACAAGAATCTTAATGCAATACAAAAAGGTCTACTGTAATTGCCAGGCGTGCAGAGGCCGAATTAGTTTTGTTTTATCCAACTATCCCTTGGACAGTACCTGGTCCAAGAGATCAGGAAGTGTGGGATGAGTGAGAAGTACGACCGAGCAAAGAGAAACCTCTATACAGTACAAAGATAGATATTCAGGAGTTCCGGGTCCAGCTTTACTACTCAATAGTTGTGCATGCAACCTTGGCAAAGGTAGATTTTCTCTAAACCTCAGAGTTACCGTCTATGAGAGGGAGATGATGACGTACCAGCTGCGGGTTGCTGGAGAAGATTTAATGAAATTGTGTTTGTCAAGTGCCTGCTGAGAGTTATGATAATGATGAGGATCAAGAGAAGGAGGAGGAAGGTGGGAAGGATGGACTAAAGAGAGGAATGAGAAGACGAGGAGGAGATGAAGGTTACATTCTATCAATATGGGAAAGATTTAAGGAGCAGGGCGGCCCTTAAATCATAGCATTAAACCATTTAAGACAGAATTAAAGGTAAGTGGTCACAAAAGCAGATGCTACTGAGATTCCAGGTTTCATCTTCAGGTCATTCATGAATTCACTCTTCCCGCGAATATTTGTTAACCATCTCTATGTGTTAGGCACCATGCTAGGTGTTAGTGACGCAGCAGCACACACAACACAGGCGGTGTCTGTCCTCACTGTGCTTTTGGTCTCTGGAGGGAGACCGACATTATACCAAAAAAAAAAAAAAAAAAAAAAAAAAAAAATCACACAAACATATATCTAATTTTAAATTAAGGTGCCATACATAACTCACATAACTTGCCAGTTACAGTGAAGGGTGTGTGAGAGGTTATAATTGGAGGACCTGATATAGATTAGGAATGGGAAGTCCTCATTGGGGAAGTGTTATTTAATCAGTGACCAGAAGAATTAGGAGGAGTTAACCACCCAGTAGAGGGTGGGAGTAGAGTAACCCAGGCAAGGAACCAGCCTGTGCAAGACCCTGGGATGGCACATTCAGAAGACTTGCAGGTCACGTGGCTAAAGCACAGTGAGAAAAACTGGTCTATGACAATGCTGGGTGGTGGAGGGTAGACAGAGGCCAGATCACGCAGAGCCTCATAAGCCATATTTAAAATTCAGAATTGTACCCCAACACTACTGGAAACCTTCGAAGTGTTTTGTGCATGGTGGTAATAAGATCTGGTTTGTGTTTTCGCCATAGCTGCCGTGTAGAGAATGAGAATCTAGACAGAAGAAGGCTGTTGGAGTTGTCTGGGCAAGAAATAGTATAGCTTCACCCTCCAAGGTGACACTGGAGACAGACAGAAATAAAAGTGAAATGTATTTCAGAGGAAGATTCTGGGACTTCACGATGGCCCGGATATTGGAAATGAGGAAGAAGGTGTCGGAGATGGCCCTCAGGCTTGCGGCATGGTAAGTTAGGTGGACCGATACGCCATTTACTGAAAGGAGACAACGTGGCAGTGTTGGCGGAGACTGGGGTGGGTAGGCTCAGTTTCAGTGTCAGACTCATGAAGTTCAAGATGCCAGGGAGACATTCAAGTTTGCATGTCAGGTAGGCATTGACACCCAAAATGGCATTTTTAGGCTTTGCTCAGTGCTTGTATTAGTTAAGGATTTGAATCAATGCAAGCTGGTCAAGTTTCAGTCTAGATGAAATAGAGGTTAACTCAGAGCAAAGCTTCCTTTTATGTAGGTTCCGCTACATACAATACTGTCTTTCCCTGATGAGTCACAAAGTAGCTGTCTATAAAGTCAAATACGGGTTCCACTGAATCTATGGGTATGTTTCAGGTTGTGAGTAAGTTAGTTTCAGATGCATTATGACAGAAAATCCAAAATAACAGTGGTTTAAACCATGAGGAGTTTTTCTCTCTCTCTTCTCTCTTCTCTCTCCCTCATAAAAGAAGTCCATGATTCCAGAGCCCAGAAAGCACTGACTTTCCTACTCAATGTCGCTGGTGGTACAAGATGGCTCCTAGAGCTCCTTCTGGAAAGAAAGAAGGCAGAACATGAGAAGACAAAAGGGCCGCCCAATAGTCGAGTCAGCTTGTTTTCTCAGCATTCCTGTGCATCTCACCCAATATTTTTACTTCTTACCTCACTGGCCAGAACTTAGTCAGATGGTCACAACTCACTGCAAGGGAAGATGGAAAATGTGGTCTTTTATCCAGGTATGCTGCTACCCTAAATGAAATCTGAATTTTTCTACAAAGAGAAGAGACAATATTTTTTTGGTTGTTTTGTTTCATTTTGTTTTGTTTTTTGAGACAGGATCTCACTCTGTTGCTCTGAATAGAGTGCGGTGACACGATCGTTGTTCATTGCAGCCTCAAACTCCTGGGCTCAAGTGATCTTCCTGACTCAGCCTCCTGAGTAGCTAGGACTACAGGCACGCACCACCATGCCTGGTTAATTTTTCTATTTTTTGTAGAGATGAGGTCTCACTGTACCCCAGGCTGGTCTCGAACTTCTGGGCTCAAGCAATCCTCCTGCCTCGGCCTCCCAAAATGCTAGGATTACAGGTGTGCCTGGCTGGGACAATAAATTTTGAGCAGGAAGCTAGCAGTCTCTGCTGCAGGCTGACACCTTTGTGAGGTATATAAATTATAGCTATGACAAAGCATAAGTGATATAGTGAGAAAAAATTTAAGATAGATCTTAAGATGTCTTCCAGACTATATGAGGCTGCTTTCTCTCACAAGTATCAGGGAAAACAAAACAAAACAAAGGAAGAAACAAAAATGCTAAAATAGCTAAAGCAATAAATTGTTGTACCACAGTGCTGAAAACCTCCACGGGGAGGTAGGCCAGGCTTCCGAAGCAGTTATTAGCACCCAGCTCCATCTCTCTGTGATTGTCTCTGCTTTGCCCACCTTGTGGGTATCCACTTCAGCCTCCAGAAAGCTTCCCTCATGAGAACCTAATGGCATCAACATTTCCAGACTCACTTGTAAATAATGCCCCTTCCTGAGCTAGAAAGCTGCTCCCTTGTCACAGCTACTTCAATCTGAGAATCAAACCAATTTAGGAGACTGCCATGCCCTGACTCACTTAGTCCTGAAGGCCCATCACTCAACTTATAACTGAGGCCAAGAGGGGGTAATGCCAACTAGCTTAGGTCACTCAAGGGCTACTCTTTGAGTAGGGGGTGGGTTAATCCACCAAGATATGAGGGTGCTACACAAGTTTGTGAACTTGTAGTCTGCAAAAAGTATAATGCTGATACTTGTACAACAATGTGAATATACTTAACGCCAATGAACTGTACACTTAAAAATGCTTGCAATGGTAACTTTTATGTTATGTATATTTTACCACCATAAAAAAAAAGTATCATGAAGGAAGAGCGAGGCCGGGTATAGTGGCTCATACCTATAATCTTGGTACTTTGGGAGGCTGAGACAGGAGGATCACTTGAGTCCAGGAGTTTAAGACCAGCCTGGACAGCATAGTGAGATCCCATCTCTACAAAAAAAATTAGCTGGGCATGGTGGCTCGTGTCTATAGTCTCAGCTACCTGGGAGGCTGAAGCAGGAAGATGGCCTGGGCCACACAGTGAGACCCTGTCTCTAAAAAAAAAAAAAAAAGACATTATCTCACAGAATAATAATAATAATAACTGTCCAAATGTATTTGACATTTTAATTACATCTATAAAAGAGCTTTTTCTTCACAGAACACCTATTGAGAGTCCACACCTAGCAATCTGGGTAATGCAATTTAAGAAAAGCTATGCTGAGAACACTAAGCTGGGTAAGCTCTGTGAGTGCACCCAGAATCTGTCTCTCCCAGGATCACAGTGATGCACCAGTGTGCTGTGCACATACTATTCCTCTTGCCTCCAGTATTCACTGAGCACCCATTATATGCCAGGTGCTATGCTAGAAGTGGGACAGCAATAGTGAATGAAACTGGCATGGTTCATGCTCTCACGGAGTAATATTCTCCAGAAAGAAAGAACATATTGAAAATACAAAATGTCAAATGACATCTCTGATAAGTGCTAGAAAGGAGCTGTACATGGTGCTATTAATAGGGGACTTTGTAAACTCACAACTAATGGATACAGAGCGCACTGCATGGGGGAAGGGCACGCTTGTAGCCCTGGATTGGGCGAGGCAAAGGCATTATTATGTAACCAAAATGTTTATACCCCCATAATATTCTGAAATAAAAAAAAAAAATAGGGGACTTTGGATGTCATCGAGGATGTGACAATTGACCTGAGACCTGCAGGATGAGGAATTAATGCGTAGTGGTGAAGTGAACATGATGGGGAGAGGGAAGAAGCATTTTCAGAATAGGCTTCGTGGAAGAACCAGTGTAAGTAACTGAAAAAGGCCGTGTGGCTGGAGCAGCATGGGCTGAGCGGGGGCTGGAGAGGGAATGAGGACCCGTCCCATCTGCTCTGCACTAGCCTTGCTTTTTTCCTTGAGCATGGGCTTCAGGGTTCCCTGCTTGTTTCTCAGGAGAGCTCACCTTTTCCAGTACTCCTAGATGTCATCACTTGAAAGAGTTTAGTATCCCAAGGAAGTTCTAGAACTATTACATTTACCTGGAGATAATCAATCAGCAAATATTGATCTAGTACCTGGGTGGGCAAGGCATTGTGGTAAATGCTGCAGGCAAGACTAAGGCAAAACTGTCCTTAATCTCAAGGGGTTTACAATCTGGTATACTCTAGCCCTGGCGAAGAAGCTGACACATGGATAATTGTAAAACAAAGCACAGTGCTGTTCCGCCAAGCCAGGCTGGCAGCCTGGCTGAGAAGTGGGCGTTCCCAGGGAAGCTGGGGTAGGGAAGTGGAAAAATGGGTGTGTGGGGAAAATTCTCCAGTCCTCCCACATTGCAATTCATATCCTCTGAAGATCTGGGACTCTTATCAAGTTCGGAGGTAGAAGAACCTGGCTTAAGGAGATGTGGGTCAAGGCACACAACCAGTGCCCTCCCCAGGTGGAACCTCCTGTAATTAGTGCAATCACTGCTCCCCGCCCCACCCCCAGCTTTTGGAGAGACTTGGCACGGAGAGGAGGGAGCTGGGCAGACACACACAGTAATATACGAGCACACATCATGTATAGCAGCGGGCATTCACGCTGCCCGTACATTCCTTAGGCAAATGCTGCCCTCTTTCCTATGACATGTGATCAACTGACATAAGCAGTGACCTTGCAGTTTGTTTTATCCAGATATCAACTGAGATTAAAAAAAAAAATAGTAGTCGAAAGGAAAGAGAAGAGCTCTGAAGAGAATGTTTTTCCTGGCACCCCAGGTATCCCTGGTATGACCCAGAGAGAAGTTTCCACAAGGTGACCTTCTACCGGGCCAATATCCAGCCACTGGAAAGCCAACCTGCCACGACTAGAGGCATATTCTCAGAGTCTGTCAGCACTTCAGTAAAATAGAAAGTGAAAAAATACAAAAATGCATGTTCTTACCCAGCAATTTCAGACCTGGCCATTTGTCCCAAGAAAACAATTTTTTAAATGTACATGCTTAGGGCTGTTTGTTGCAGAAAAAAAGAAGACAAAGCAACCTAATAATTGGAAAACAGTAAAATAAATCAGGACATATCGACTCAACAGTCTCGTGGGTTCATGGGCTTTGATGCTATTTAAATGGATCATTTTAGCTCCGAGTGGTGGACACGAGCGTTTTTTGGATGCCCAGCCTTCATTCCCACTTCCCACCATCACCCAGATTTCCACCTGGGTAATCACTTTCCCATATAGCATGTAGTCTTGGTAAAATTCCCATGCCTGCCTCACACTAGGGAACCCAAAGAGATCCCTAGAGGCTCCATGTGCAAATCTTTCCTCTCCAACCTGCCACCACTAAGGGCTTGGCACATGACCTATGCTCGGCAAACCAGACTCTCTTTCCCAGGACTTTGACTTTTGAACATAGTAAAGCACTGATAGAAGAAACAAAGTTCATCTGTTCCAGCCAAGAGTGTTGAAAGAGACCTGCTGGCTAGCAGGCTACCGAGCTGCTGCTTCCAAAGCTGGTTCTTCAGGCTTCCTTTAGCACCCCACATCCTTGGAATAAAATGTCCCTTTTCTTAAGTTGACAGAATCAGTGTTTATTCCTCACAACCAAAGAAGATTAGTCTTATCTAGATTGGTAGAAGAAGGCAATGAACCTTCAGGGAAATCGTGGGGTATTTTGAATTGGTTTATCTGGCTGAGATAGAACAGAACACAGTAACACTCCCATTTATATTCTGAAAGGGGAAACTAGTGGCCCACGGCACACACTGGGGATACAAGTCATTAAACTATAATATCATCTTTGATCACTTAGCTCTAAGTAGTATGACCTTAAGTCCTTCTTTGCCTGGAACTGACCTGCTTTATACCTATTGTCATGGCATCCCCTCCCTTTTACCATTTTCCCCTAGATTTTCCATTTTTAAATAGGGTTTTACCATAAATAATTAAACATGGAAAAGATTTTTTAAAAGAGGCCAGATGGGTTTGCTGGACATCCACGCTGCATTTCTAACTCCTGCCGTGGTCTCGTCTAGTAGTATGCGAGACACATGTGCGGTGAGCAGAGTTCTCGCTTTGACACATGGATAATCTGAAAGGACATTTGAAGGATAGCCCAGTTCTCTTTTCCTGACCTTTGCAGAAGCAATGTAACCAATGCTTTTGAGAACAGCAAAAGGGCACTTGCTGATGAAATGAAGCTTTCTGGGATACGATCAGGTAGGGACAGCTACTCCTTCCAGTATTTGTGTCCAGAGAAGTAGTTGATACTGCTAATCTTGCTGGCTATTTGGTGTACCAGCCAGTTTCAGAGTGGCCCGTTCCATAACCTTCAAGGTGAATGAAGTTGCCAGGCCACCAGTCAGCAGGGGCAACAGGAAACATAGAAAATTATAGGTTGAGTGTAAGATGTACAAGAAAATGGAGGCTGAGAAGAGCTGCCACAGAGCATATAGAGAGTAGTCCGAACACTATCACTAGAGCTGTTCCTCCTTTATTGTGTTGACCAAATCCATAAACACTTTACCGTTTGGTAATACTTTTTTTTTAATACTTTTTTTTTTTTGCAAAAACAAAACTTTTGTCAGGAATAAACTAAAACAAAAAGTGCATTGTTTAATTAAGCTCATGTTAATTAAGTACTGATATCCCATTTCTCAAAAAGGTTGCTAACGAACTTTTTTTTAAAAAGAGTTTGTCAGCATTTACCATCCTCTATGGGACATCCACATTGACATGACTAACCACATGAAAGGCAGAGGACCCAGTGTTACTGGCAAAGCATCAGCATCTTCTTCAAAAAGTAGAAGTTATTAAGAAAGCTAGGCCCAAAGATAGCAATCGATAGCAAAGATAGGAATACATCAAGGTGTCTTTACATATCACTCTACGAAATGTGACTTTTCACTTAGGTCAAATGACTGGTTTTCTAAATTAATTGTTTTTGCTTCTTATTCCAAGATTTCTTATGGCATTATAGAAAGTGAAACAATGTGTGGACTCCGTTAATAGAAAAAATCATTGTAAAGAGTTAAATGAAGCCTGTTTTATATCAGCATGGATATGAATGAAGACGTAGAGACTTCTGGCACTTACCCATTCCCAGTTCTCCTCTCTTCTAGGGTACATGGGAAGAATATACTTTTCACCTCCTGCCGTGTCACCAGTTCTAACCAAGTGCTTCTGCCTATAATGGAAGTCACATGTGATTTTCAGGCTGAAATATTTCGTTTCTGGTGCAAGGCTCTACATCATCTTCTTGCTCTGCCTTGGTAACTATGAAATCCCCATGTTCCAAATAGTAAAGCTATGAAATGATTGGAGCCTCTATTAGCCTGGATGTCTGAAAGCCTGTGTAAAGCAGAGACACTCACTGGCTGGCATAGAATATGTAACTTAAGTGGGAAACAAACTTTTGTTGTGTGAGCCACAAGATTTTGGAGTGGTTTACTACAGTAGAATAGCCTGTCCTATTCTGACTAATACAGAATAATACCAGTATCTTAGGAAGAGGGAAGAGTAATACTAATGGGATTGAATAACATAGCAAAAGAATGGCAAAATTTAAAGTGTTTTTTTAAAAGTTTTCCTTTGTTTAATGGGTATAAAGTTTCTATTTGTGAAAAAAGTTCTGGAAATGGATAGTGGTGATAGTTGCACGACCTTAGGAATACACTTAATCCCACTGGATTATACACTTAAATATGGGTAAAATGGTAAAGTGTATATTATGTATATTTCGCCACAATTTAAAAATCACCAAAAAAAGATTTTTCTACCAAAATCTTTCAGTATTGATAAGGGTTAGAAAAACAGGCACTCATATATTGTTGGTGAGAATATAAATAGGTACATCTTTCTGGAGATAATTTTGGTGATACTTATTAAAGGACTTGAAATGTTGTAGCCTTTGATTCATTTATTCCTCTTCTGAAAATTTAACTTAAATTTGAGAAATAGTTTACTGGCCAGGTGCAGTGGCTCACACCTGTAATCCTAGCACTCTGGAAGGCCAAGGCAGGAAGTTTGCTTGAGGCCAGGTGTTCAAGACCAGCCTGAGCAAGAGTGAGACCCCATCTCTACTAAAAATAGAAAAATTAACCAGGCATGCTGGTGCATGCCTGTAGTCCTAGCTACTTGGGAGGCTGAGGCACGAGGATGGCTTGAGCCCAGGAGTTTGAGGTTGCTGTGAGCTATGATGATGCCATTGCACTCTAGTCTAGGCAACAGAGTGAGACCCTGTCTCAAAAAAAAAAAAAAGTTTTCCAACTTTTATGTAAAATGATCATAATACCAGCATGACTTTTTTTTTTTAAAGTAGAGACAGGGTCTTGCTATGTTGCCCAGGCTGAAGTGCAGTGGCTATTCACAGGTATGATCATACCTCACTACAGCCTCAAACTCTGGCTTTAAGGGATCCTCCTGCCTCCTGGGACTACAGGTGCACGGCTTCCCAGCATGATTTTTAAAAGCCAAAAATTTGAAACAGTCTAGACTTGACCACAATGAATTGATTAAGTAATTTAGAAAATATTTATATAATTGAGCACTATATAGGTATTTAAAATTATAGGGTAGGAGAATATTTAATGACATGCAGGAAATGCTCCAATATAACGTTAAGTGAAAAAAATACAGAGCTCAGGCTTTAAGTTGAGTACTAAGTTCTTAGGTGTTGACTTGATTAAGTTTTATAGGTTATGTAAAGTTAGTTTAACAGCATTGATTCTTAATGAATCTATGCTGCTTTTTGTTCATAAAATTGCTTTCTAAGATTGTTAACATTAGTTGCATGATTAAACCCCAAGTTCTCTGAATATCTTAGGATATAATCTATCTGGGAATAATCAAATAAATCATTAAAATAATGAAGTTTAAAAATCTCCTATTTCTTACCTTCCATGGATTTAGTTTTCTCTTTTACCCTTTCCACTTGAAGGTAGTTATTGAGAGAAGACTGGAGAAAAAGAAACTGGTTACTTCTGCTTTCTCTGTTATCTTTTTAATATTACATCATCTTTCCCCAAACAGAGTCTTTTTGTTGTTGTCCTTGTCATGAACACAACCTTAAAAGTTTCCCTTTTTTTTTTTTTTTTAACGATTTTTCACACCTCTAAACCCTTTCTAGATTCTGCTTTTCCTGGTATTGTTATTCAAGGGGCACGCCGCTCTCTAGTACTTAGGTAAATGTACCCATCTGTCCATTGTCTCATATTTTGTGTTCAGTAGAGGAAAGCCTCTGCAGTCACTACTGTTTTAGATAGCGCTCTGTTTTTTTCCCCCTCCCCACTGGGATTGTTTGGGGCAACAGTATGTAACGTGAGTTGCAGAAACCCCAAAGGTATGCAAAGACTTTCCTAGGAGCACCGGCAGGCATAATTTTATTTCCAGATCCTCAACTTCCATTTGTCCTTTTTCCCAAAATCGATCCACCTGAAAAAACATCTTGCAAATTCTGCTTTCCACCTCCTCTTTCACATTAACCTTTTTCCCAAGGAAGAAGAGAAAGTAGAAGAGCACACTGCAAATTCGCTTATCCTTGCATCTTTGTCCCAAGATGTTAAAATCTCCATGGTACCAAGGGGACAATTTGAAATATTTTTTTTTCTGGAAGCCTTCTGTAATAATTAGCCCACCATGGTGCTTTTTGTCTTTCCCTGTCTGATGCACATTTCTGTTAAGGGCAAGGCATAGCCTTAGAAACTGTCCCGTTCAGAGTTCTGAATGTATTATAGGGTAAGGTGGTAGGAATGACGATTATTTCCCTTTATTGACTTGCCTCTCCCATCCCTAAGTACAATTAGAGAATGCATGGTTCTTGAGGAAGAAACATGTGAAAACAAATAAGGACAACATCTTTAAGAAATATTGAACACAAGATTGCAGTGAACTATGATCACACCACTGCACTCCAGTCTGGGTGAGAGAGCGAGACCTCATCTCAGAAAAAGAAAGAAAGAAAAGAAAAGAAAGAAAGGAAGGGAGGAAGGAAGGAAGGAAGGAATGCTGAATACTGAACACTGAAAATGGTTTCTCCTCTTCTCTTATTTGAACATAAGTTTTTAAAAATTTTTTTACTCTCCACAATATTCTTTCCTAGAACGTGTTGTCAGCTGAAAAGAAAAGCACCTTTGAACAGATGAGTCATGCTGATTCTTTAAAATATAACTAGAACATTTGCCAGTACTACTAAGATTTTTGAGACATGCTGGATAAAACCTGTGAAAAAAATTTTTACATGACTTATCTCAGAATACATTTGCATTATTCAATAGGGGAGGTAAAACTTATCTATCAATTCATATCATGAAGTAGTTATTCCATTTGCTGAGAATTATTCTGTTCCTCTGAATCCTCCTCTGTAAAATGGGCATATGAATTGTACCTCTAGCCAAGTGTGGTGGCTCACAC
>RJWJ010029853.1:0-20294 GCA_004363605.1 Indri indri | reverse complement strand
TCACACTTTTTTCTTAGAGACATGAGGGAGACCTGAATACAGTAAACAATATTTTTAGTTTTCTTTTTAAATTTCTGGCCAATTTCTTGGTGCAACATATGAAGAAAACTGTTCTGATTGAAGATATTCTGAAATCAAGTGATTCCTATAGAGTTTAATGAATGCAAACTACATGTTGACTAAATGGTGTCTGGATTATTGAAAAACAAAAGAACTGAAACAATAAATGTATAGTAATCATTGAAGTGGAGACGTATCTTAACACATACATTCCATATGAACAAATTAAACCCATGCTCTTTTCCCGCTACAAATCTGCTTCTCCGTCATCTAAGTGCTAACCACTGACCTCATTCTCCTTCTTTATGTCCCTTCATTATCTGTGAATCAGTCCCTGCCAGATGTCTCAAACCCACTCCATCCTTGCTGTCCCTTCAATCTAGACATTGTCTCTTAGTTGCTCCATTAGAATAACCTTAGGAAGGCCGATCTTAGCAGTACACTAATAGATACATGTGTGTGGTTGTTGAGGACATTCTTGAATGATGGCATTTGATAATCTAGTGAAATCTGCTAAGAATGAATACCGTAGCTTTTAAACCTAGCTCAGACAATGTCTCTTTTGTGAGTCCAAACTGATGCTTTCCTGTTCTGTGATTCCTAACCACTTGCACAGCAATTGCAGCACCTATTACAGTTGCTTTGATGGGCATGCTTATCTTTATATTTGTGAGACAATAAGCTCCGAGGAAAAATCTGGTCCTTTTGATGTTTTGTCCCTTCCACATATAATATTAATTTTAAAATACATTTAGTGCTTTATGTGTTTTGATGAAATGGAATTGGAGCAACTTCTGCATGCTCTTTTTATCCGTTTATCTGTGAAATATGATGGGTTATATGTTTTGAGTCCCTTCTATCCATAGAATTCCAGGATTCTATGACTATGAATCTTCATAGTTACTAATATAGTTTATAAGTATATTTCCTATCAGACTATTTCTACTTCTAAAAAAATGAGGAGGTTCATCCTATTACGTTTGAGTCATTTGTGGATTTTCCGGCTGAGCTCATGCATTTCTCTGTTTTCTCCATTCTCTCATCCGCTTTGTCTTGCAACCTCATCGTCCCTCCAGCTTTGAGTAGGATTTCGGTTTCAGGCCACACTTTCATCTCTCCTCCTAATCATCCTATCATGGACAGTATCAAAGTAAGGAGCCTTATTTTATTGGCATCATCTCCGGCTTCTCTTTCCCTTGTTTTATCCCTTTTATCCCTCCTTCCTCCTTGCCCCCTTGTAACCTCTAAACTCACTGACCAGAGAGAAACTTCTACATGATGAGAAACCCCATTTTACGCTCCCTCCATTTTTACCCAATAGTCACCATTAAGGAAATCGGACGATCTTGAATATTTTCATAAACAGCCAGGGAGTGCAGGCTGCCGACTCGGCAGGGGCCTTTAAACCCTCAGGGAATTCAACATCTGCTTCCCATTGGGTGCACATTTTCTGATGGCGAGGCATTGTGCTAGGTTCCAGGAGGACTGGGGATAAAACCTGACACCTGGATCTTATCCTCAAGAAACTTGTAATTGGGAGGAAGCCCTACAGAAACAGGGGTAACATTTAAATAACAATACCCAGCTAGCATGTATCTGATAAAAGTGCTAAACGTGCAAAAAAGAAACAGATAGTAGAGCTGTTCGACGCTAACTTTTCAGCTTACTTGTAAAGTGTAGCAGTTTAATGTCTTAGCCTTTATCCATTAGTGCGTTGAAGAAAGGCTTACATCTGGTTAACGGCTCATTCAGTAACCCTCCCAGAGCAGTGAAATATACAGGCTGTGAAGGCAGATGTTGTACCCTTTTAGAATGGTTTCCTAATAATTTTTGTTATAGATTCGACAAGAATTTAGAACAGCACTTACAAATTAAAATCTTATTTTCCTTTAATGCACAAGACTCATTTTCATATTCCAACCACAATTCTCTGTAAGGCAAGTAGGGCTGTTTGGTTGTGTCAATGCAGGAAGACAGGGCGCTACAGCTGCAGGGGCTCCTCCTGGCTAAGCAGAGCAGACTGTCAAATATTCAGGAGTGTTGCCACATGTTTGTTAAACTGTCAGTAAAAATCGGCCGTAACTGGACAGTTTACAGTCTGGAATTGGCAAATGTTATACGTGAGGATTATATTTTTTTGCCCCTATAGACCTAGTTTACTAGCACACCATGGGGCGGGGAAGTCCTGGAGGAGAAGCTGAATGTGAACTTGGCTCAAGACTTAGGAGAGCTGAAGAAAAAGATTAGTTGAGGCTGAAAGGGCTGTGGGACCAACTGCTGCCCCATGCCAACCAGGTGAGCCAAGCAGGTGAGCCAACAGGTAAGCCACAGCAGCATTTCATGTCCTGCAACAACCCCACAGAGTTAAAAGCAGGATTCCTACGAGTCTGTACACTTGTGAGAACCTGCTCTTTTCCATTTCTTGGCTTCACTATTTCTTCTATTTCGAAGCCTGCCTTATCCTTTAATGTTCTTCCTCTAAACTCTGACTCCCATCCACAGTAACACACACATCCACACACACACCCCGAGGCATCATACGGCCTTTAACTATTGCACCTCCATTCAGGACATATTAGGAAGCACTGAAGTTCATTAAGCATTGGCCATATCACACCCCACCTTTGACTAGAAGAGGTTTATTTAGCGAGGACCGAGGGCCCCACAGCAGTGCCCTTCCTCCTTCCCTAGTTGCTCTCTATGCTGAAGAGTGACCTGAATACTGGGGAGGAAAGAAGAGGGGTGAGAATACGGAGTCGAGCAAATCACTGAACAGATCGCAAAAGAACCCATCCACTTTGTTCTCTTTTCCAGACTAACACGTATTTTAGTTTGGTTAAAAGGTCTAACAGAGCTTTTACTATCAGGCCCCATTCCCTGGAGTCAAATAAATGAAGTTTATAAAAACAATTATCCTTTACACCAAAAGCCGCTAATTTTGCAGAGTTATTCTCCATATTGCCTTAAAGGAACACAAGGACAGAGCTAGATAAAACAGTGAATTTGGAGAAGAATAAAGATCAAGACGTTCTGTATCTCTGGTTCTTCTTCAACACACCTCACCAAAATAGAACTTTAAGTCCAACATTTGCAAAGCCACTGAAACATCTCTAAGAATTACGCTGAGAAGTAATGCTTGAAATCCACTGCTCTGGACGATTTCACCGTGGTGATCCTGTGCCCTGCCTTGAAGAGTACTGTTCTCAGCTATTTATCACAATAATTTAATACCAGATAAGCTAGATTTAAGTTATTTTGGCAGCAATGAACTTAAAGCAACGTATCTCCGACGATGGAATTTCAAGCACTGCTGTGAACTAGGGAGGAAACATTTATTGACTTCAGGGGATTTTCTGTTATCATAAAACTTACACAGATGGATAGATGGTCATGTAATCCTCCTATATCCCATCTGTAGAAGCAAAAGTAAATGACTTATGTGCAGTGCAAGGTCATATAATTACTGATAAATAAGAAACTATTTGGATAAAACCAAGAGATGATAAATTTTACAGGATAAACTATCCACCTATACCAGGACAATCTCTGAAACATCTCACGCCAAGCAAAGTAATGACTGCTTAAAATCATGTATTAAATTATTCACAAATCATCCAAGAAAAGATAACTCCACTGGGAGTTTCTGACACCAAAAAAATAAGGATATAATCCATTGAGTTGTCCTCAGTAACATGAACCAACATTGACTTTTCTGGTTCAGTGTAGTTTTGTTTTTGTTTTTTTTTCCCCAACCAATATCACAAATCTTGGCACTATGATATGCCCCAAGATTGTAAGTGGATTTGCTTCTGAAAGCCCTTTTATACAATCAGATGTTTTGAACTTTTAATCAATTTTCTGATAGAAGCAAGGTTAAATGGTAGTGACGTTCTCAGACTGACTCATTAAAAAATAATTAACTTATAAAACGTCCAAGGGAAGGAGCAAAAAATAGCACTTTTTGAGAGAGAATACCATTAACATCCAGGTGAGAGCTCTTGGTGTTTATTTTTGCTTCTTTGGGGACCTAGTGAGTTCTGGTCCTTTTATATTTTGACCTGGGAATGAACAAGGCTAAGCTTTGCTGAGAAAGATAAATTGCTTACAGTGCAAAAATTGATGAGCTGGCAGCATGCAGTAGATTTGTCTTTGTAGGCAGAGAAGTATCTTCATGCCACAGTTTTTGGTCAGAGCTAAAATATCACATACTTCTCACTGCCTTTATCCTTGACTACCACTAGAAATGTAAACTCCAGGAATAAATCATTCCTACTCTAGCTTTGCCATATCATTTTTGCCCAATCTCATTCTTCCTCTGCAAACCTTTATACCAAGCCTCTCATCTGCATAACCTTTCCACTGTCACCAAATTGCTCTATTCTCTCTAACTTTTCCATGACATATTCTTTCCCTTTGCTAGTCCTGGCTGAAACCAGCTACTCGAGAACACATTCTTTCCTGCAGCCCTCTCCCACATGCCCTACTTACCATCCTCCTTTCCAAACAATGCAAGCCCAAGAACAAGACATATAGGTGTCACTTTTCTTGCTTATATTTGCAACTACTCAGTTATTTATTAGTAAGCTTGGACAAAATACGAATAATGAAAAAGAACAAATCAAACAATTCTTTATAGTATTTCTGTCTGGTCTAACAGATCTTCTCGCCGTCTCTCTGCTTTCTGGCATTCCTCCTTTTATGCATTGATTGTTTTGGCCCCCGATTTTAGGAATGTTCTCTCCAGCCCTGGTAAAACTCTCAGGCCAATTTCTGTCCAACTCCTTTGTGTATAACCCTTCAAGTCATCCATAGGAATGATCTTTCCTACCAATCTACTGTAACAATCCACTTCCCGGACATCTTTGCAACCTGGAATTTCTCCACCACGGATATCTTATACTTTCAAATTCTCACCATGGTGACCTTGCTCACAGCTCATTCATTCTCTTATTCCCAAAAACTCACTATGCAATTGCTCCAAAACCTCCTGCAAAACACAAAATAGAGAAATAAAATACAGTTCTCAGACAACCACATTTTATCCCAAATGGTCAGGCTCCTTCTGTCTTTGCCCTCCCCTTGCTAACCTAGCTCCCAGCTCCTAGGGTGCATCACTTATTCACTTTCTCCCCATTTATCTGATAGTCTGAATTTTTCTGTCCAATATTTCTTGCAAAATCTAACCCTGTATTAATCTAACATTGTCCCTTCTGCTCCTACACCAACGTTGCTAAATAATATTTGAGAAAAATCAAATAGTCATCGAGACTGAAGATCCTACATTTGGGGCTCTCATTTGGATTTTGGTGAGCTCCTTCTTGCATTTCTGAATTTCAACTCCAATGAACCACTTTTTTGTCTACAATTCAACTCATTCTATGCAGCAGACTTTGCCTCCAGTCTCACTGAGAAAATTGAGACTACTGAGCAGGAATTTGCTCAATTAACTGCCCTAATACCTACAAACAGGGCAACTTATCCACAGATAATGCATCCAGGGCCTACAACATTT
Source organism: Indri indri (assembly GCA_004363605.1). Taxonomy (NCBI): domain Eukaryota; kingdom Metazoa; phylum Chordata; class Mammalia; order Primates; family Indriidae; genus Indri; species Indri indri. The sequence goes on along the minus strand of RJWJ010029853.1, from coordinate 14,722 downwards.
TGTGACTCCCTAAAGTGTTTATTTATTTTTTAATCAGAAGGGAAAAAACAGGAATACCTCTTATAAAAGGTAATGCATTTTTAGTGTTTCAGTGAACTGGTAGTGTGTGCTTTCCAAACATTGCACACCCAATTATATTGGAATTTAGATTCTTTTAAAATGACATCAGAAATATTTAGACTGCAAGAAGCCAACGTGCTTCACTTGACTTAAAGATGGAGGAGTTTTGCTGTTATTTCTTTTCTTTATGTCCTTGTATATCTGTGTTTTCATGATTCTAGAATCACTGGTGTGGAAAGTCAATTATTATATGTATTCTTCATGACCGTGTATACTGCAGAATTCCAAATTAAAAACATATCTTTTTGAATGAATGTGGCCTAGTTAATGGTTGTATGTAAACACCAGTTCTTTGGCCAGTAAATAAGTGGTAATTCTTATTTACAGTGCAAAACGACACAAGGGCTATCTTTCCATTTTTTAGGAACACTACTGAACTGTATAGGTTGATCTTTACTTTTCCTAAATCATAGTGGGGAAAGGTTAATGGCTGTATATAATGGATATCGTCGGGGCCCTATCAGTTGTTTCTTGCTTTTTAAAAATGCAATTAGCATTAAAATTTTCATATTTAAATATTTGTTCATACTTCATTTTATTTTTTCCTAAAACAAATGATATGTGCCAACTAAAATTTTAAAATATTTGCTGAAAAACATTGTCCAATGGCAGATAAAATGATCAAATAAAAAACATACACTCTTCCATCTTCTGATGGGTTAATGTGGAGAATTAGCCAGAAAGTAGCTATTTTCGCTAAAAAATGGGATGCTATGCCTACCTATCCATAATACTGAAGGGTGAAGGGTTTGCTGGGTTTCAAATCTCTGTGTATTGGCACACATACATGAATTGCATACATACAGTTAAATTAAAATGATATGTAAGGTGCCTTTTTTCTATTACCTTTATATCTTCATCTTAATTTTCCCCTTTTTACAGAATACTTACACTGGTATTATGGTATTTGGAGTTGAACACACAGCTCTGACAACTTTGAAACAATTTTGAGTTGCTGGTGATGTTTTAATTACTAAAGAATTGGTTTAAAGGGCTGAGTGTTTGTAGGTAAAAAGAAAAAGGCTTAATAAACACTTGGTGTAATTCCTTTTATGTCATTAGTTGTAAAATCTTCCACAAATGCAACTGACTATTAAATGCTTTAAATAGCTTTTAAATGCCCTGGGTTTACTAATTGAGGCAAAAATCAAGGTTCAGTTTTGCAGTTTTTATACCTATATTTTTATCCTTTTTCATAATCTGAAATCTACGTATTGAGTAATTTTAACTCCTTGGAAAACAATCAGTAAAGAGCTCCCCACCCTGAACAGTTACAGTAGTAGGATGTTAAAACCCTCATGTCCATTTTTCAACTCTGTAACAATTTATATAATGCCTCCTGAATGATTCCTTCCTGGTGGAACTATTGTAAATTAACTCAAAAACAGCAAATTACAGTTGCACTGTTTTAAAATACAGAAGGCACACTGTGTTCTGTGCTCTGTAATACAGAAAGCAGTCATGCAATGTATTCTGTTAGTCTTCTTAAAAATATGCTTCCTACCTCCCCATGAAGTTAATGCGCATTGCCTTAATAAATACATGTCATCAGGAAACAGCCACTCTCTTAAGTCATATCATCATGTCTTCGCTACTTCAAGGAGAGAAGGAAAATTCAGGGCAGTGTAAAAGTATTCACTCATTGCACACTAACATCAGACACCTACAAATGCTTGCAAACATGAGCTCAGTCTGGGAAAGTGTGTAAACTTAGGGTAGCCTAAATGGTGACAGTATGTGGGTGACAAGGACATTTTAATATTGGAAACAAATATTAATTTGGATACACCTAAGCGTGATGCATAGCCATCAGCCAAGACCACGTTATTGTATTTCTCCTTTCAGTTGTTTTGGGCTTTGCTAAAGCTTTCATATATTGAAGTAAAGGAAAAGGAAAAATGAAAAAAATTCAAACTTTAAAAAAAAAAATCAGTGAATATTATTTCTTTTCAATATCCAAGGGCACGCAACTCAGACAACTTTATAGATAACTTTTCAGCTTAAGAAAAAGTTCAAATAATATGAACTATTTTGCTATTCCCTTTCCCAGACCTTACTTAGATTTTTTTCGTTGTGTGGGAGAGCTTCTGTGGTGGGAATTCTACTTTTCACTACTTTGTATGAATTTGCTCTTGCATTTTGATTTCTCTTGTAACTCTTAATTGTGACTTTGTTTGCCATTTGCTTTAATCCCTGTTTAACCCGTGAAAAAGCCCTTAGAGCAATCTGCCTTTAATGCATATCCTAGAACTTAACTAACTTTATAAGATATTTGTCTCAAGGACTGGCTTCAAGGTTGAAGAGGCAGTCTCTCTTTTGCTTACTGACATGATTTGCAATGCTTTGGGTTTAATTAAGTGACAGAATAAATTGACCAGGGCGATCAGGAAATGTTTTGATCCCGATTATTGGAATGGAAATTCTACTTTGCTTTCCCAGTAAGTTGGAAACCAGAATCTTTCACCATTAGATCTGACAACAGAAATTTACTCCACATCCCCTGATATAGCTTGCAAGGAGCAACAGGCCAGGGTGTATGTGACCAGAGGTTATAACATTCTGATTCATTATGCGGTAGTCATGAATCTGCTCGGTTAGAGACAAGCTCCATCCATCCAGTTAGCTGTCATTCTGACCATGAATGTAATGCTATTATGGTGAGGGCCAAGTCCACTGCTCATGCCAGATGTTGTTAGGAATTCAATCCATCCTATATATGAACACTGGCTCCTTCAAACAACAAGATGTTGAGTGAATTACATATTGAGTGGTGAGTTTTCTTGGCATTTAATTATCCAGCTCCAAGAAACATACTTCCCTAATTGTTCCTGAAGTTACTGCCTCGCAGAGAAGTAAAAGGGATTTTGTGAGGGAATGGTATGATATCGGCAGCTGTAAAAACATTTCAAGTTATTGTAATGTCTATTTTGTGATTTTTTTTGGCTTATTCCTAAAGCCTGTCAGTAAAAATTAGCCATCTTTTAGCGTGATATCACTGTTAGTTAAAATTTTAGGGGGAAAAAATATCAGCCATAACCTAAGATAAATCTATCTTCACTTTTATATATTATGTTGCAATTTCGGCCACATACTAATATATTATAACATGGCTGCAAAGATAGAAGAAAACATTTCTTAAAAAGAAAATTTGAAGTTCTTTTTTACAAGGATACATAACCCAATCATCATTAAGATAAATAATTAATTGGGGTTTACCAGAGTCACCCAGGTAACAATTAACAAACACTCCAGCTCACTTAAAATGGCACCATTGAATATCATATACAGTTGACCCTGAACAATACAGGGGGTGGAGTGCAGGCCCCCCACAGAGTAGAAAGTCCATATTAACTTTAGACTCCTCAAAACTTAACTACTAATAGTTAAGTTAAGCCTACTGTTAACCAGAAGCCTTACAAATAACATAAACCGTCAATCAACGCATATTTTGTACAGTTTATGTATCATTACTGTATTGTTACAATAAAGCTAGAGAAAATAAAATATTATTAAGAAAATCATAAGGAACAGAAAATAGACTTTCTATTCATTAAGTGGAAGTGGATCATCACAAAGGTCTTCATCCTCGTCATCGTCAGGTAGAGTAGGCCAAGGAGAAGGAGGGAGAGGAGGGGTTGATCCTGCTGTCTCGGAGGTGGCAGAGGCAGAAGAAAATCATCATATAAGTAAACCCACACCATTCAAACCCATGTTGTTCAAAGGTCAACTGTAGTTTTATGTAATGACAGCTCAAAACGGGTTGGCAAATTGTTTTTTACCAATATAAAATTCCATCAAAATTATATCATTATTACAAAAGAAAAATATTTGAGTACTTTGACAAAAGGATTCCAGGGTCTTAAAAATTAAGTTTCTTTTACATGGCAATTCTCAGTAATTTCAGAAGTAATTTCTGCTTTTAGGCCTCCCTAACCACTAAGGCCTTTTTGATCAACTCCCTACCCAACTTCATATATTTGATACCATGTTTCTGAGAAAAAATAGAACAAAACAACGTATTTATTTAACTCCTCTGGGAGTGCATTTGTGCATTTTCTTGAGTAAGTATTGACAACTCTTAGATGTACTTACTTTTATACCTAGAAATCCCATGATCCTTGGAGGTGAACTACTGATTAGATTCTTGAGTCACTGTAAACAATAGAAAAGAATCATGGTCTCTCAACTTCATAATATTTAGTAATGTCATGTATTCTAATCGGAGACTAAGAAGGATTTTCCAAATCACATAGTTTTGGTCGACAGCTCCTACATGAACCTAGATGACTTTATGAATTATGTGACTTAATAAAATCTTTACTGACCCAAATCAGAGTTAAAGTGTTTGTGAAATCCTTCAAGAATACGATTTCTTGTGAAACACAATAATTTACTAGAATTCTGGTTACTTCTGGTTTCAGCTTCAAAATGAAAAGATGCTCAACATTATCACCGCACAACTATTTAAACAGCTAAGAACCAAACCAAACTAAAACAAAACAAAACCAAAAATGTGATGATGGTGATTTCTGGCTAGTATATGGAGCAACAGGAACACCCATTCACTGCCAGTGGGAATGCTAACTGGTACCACCGCTTTGGAAGACAGTTTGTAGTTTCTTACAATGCTAAACAACGCACAAGATGAGCCTAGAGCATCTTGTAGTGCTAGAAAGTAAAAATTGCTCCGAAAAACAAAAGAAAAGGAGAAAATATCACAATAATGGGGAATATGTCAAACAGATATAGGACCCATCTGAAAGATCTCCCAATGGCTGAAGCTAGAACAAGTCAAGTAATAAAATAAAGTAGTATTGGGTTATAACCCAAAGTATAAAATAAATATCCCTGAATCCTTACTGATATAAATAAATGATTGAATAAATTTTAAAATGGGGGAGAATCGATGAATCTCCAGTGTGGAAGAATTACAAATAGTTTATGTAGATACTCTGCCCTTAAGGAGGTGGAGCACAACTCCCCAATTCTTATGTGTGGAATGTGAACAATGACTTTCTTCCAAAGAGTACAGTACTCTTAAAGTGAGATGAAAAGACTAATTTTAGAGCAAAGAAACCTGACAAACACTGTTTCAGGCCAGGTGATTAAGGGCGACATCAGCAGTGACAATTCATACTGATAGAATGTAGCCTTTATATGATGGGATAAGAAGGGCACTTCACCTTTATGGTCTTCTTCCCAAAACCCATAACTCCAGTCTAATCATGACAAAGACATCAAAAAATCCAAATTTGGGGACATTCTATGAAATACTTGAACAGTAACCTTCAAAATGTCAAGGTCGTCCAAAACAAGAAAAGTCTGAGAAACCATCACAGTCAAAAGGACCCTAAGGAGACAGGACAATTAAAATAATGCTTACTCTGAATGGGATCTTGGAAATAAAAACAGACATTAGAGAAGAACTGAATGAATTTGAATAAAATATGGACTTGAGTTAATAATGACGTGTCAATATTAGTTCATGAATTGTGACAAATGATAAGATGTTACTAATAGAGAAAACTCGGTGTGGGGTATATGGGAAACTCCTTATTATCTTTGCAATAATTCTGCAAATTGTTTTGAAATAAAACTATTATAAAATTTAAAAGTTTACTAAAATGAGCCCAGATACACCCACTTAATGCAATGATTCATTATTAAACTTCTGCTATGTAAAAATTTGATGAAAATTAAAAGGTACACATTTTCTAAGATATTGAACCATATTAAAACAGAAAGAGTAAAGTTTATTTCAAAGGTATAGAATTGGCATTTCATTCTGTTCAAAATGTTCACAAGTATCCCATACTTAAGTATTTTGAATATGGGATAATTGTCAACAAATTTTGGGGACATTTAAAACCACAACACATTCTAAATTTGTTAAAGACTATGCTGATAGTATTTCCATTTCACTCTCTGGACTGTGAGTACAAATAAAAGGCAATTCAATGTAATCAATCCCCACAAATGCCTTTTATGAAATAAATAATAGGTGACAACAAGGTTTTATGGATTTTAATCACAAACACAGTGACTGTGAACTTTGATCAGAATTAATACTACTACTTTTTATAAAACAACATTGATATTCATTAATCAGAGTTTATGGCCTATTATTTGAACTCACAGAATTAACTCAAGTTAGCAGAACTAACCTGAATTGCTGAATTGAATGAAAACTTTAGAATATTTATGTCCTTCAACTAACCTCACTATGCAAAAAAATTCTATTGGAATGGAACTCTTTTAAAAGACCTTTTAATACGTAAATATCCAAAGCAGCTAATGAATAAAAATCACTTCCGCTCTTGGAATAAACATTTAAATTGTCATGAATAATAATAAGCTTTGCTATTAAAGTGAAGACATCTGATTTTATGTGCATTTGAAAATGTGATTCCAGGGATAGAGATTTGGAAAGACTAATATTTTATGCTTTTACAAGTATATCTGTTCTTTTTCCTTTGAACTTCATTCTTTCTTTTCTTTCTGTGTGTCCTATCTCTAGAGATCCCAGTTTCCTGCAGACAGTGGTCCTACTGGGTTGACAGTCCTGTATATTAGTAACGGAACTTTAATCATTTTACAGATTTTAGTGGCAATCACTTCAGGCTGTAGAGTTGATGCTGTTCACAAACTTTGCATATTTAAACTATTAAGTTGGCGGCTCCTTTATGGTTCATTGTCAAGAACGATTTCAACTGATGAGTCTTTTGGTAGAATTTCCGTTCAAAAAATTACAAAGATAAATCAAGGCATGGGAATTCTCCCCACCCATGTTAGCTCCCTGACTGAGGAATGACGGTCATTCACAGGCAGGGCCTAACTCCTGAGGTCACCATTTTCTCTGACCCTCACGTTATTCTCGGCCCCTTTCCTCCACCCTAGCCCCAGATCACTCAGACTCTGGTTGCTTCCAGAGTCCCTGATAGCCATTTTTCCTCTAGCCATTCCAGTATGAAAACTGCTATTTTCTCTTTGTTGTGCCAGCATCCTTGCCTTCTCTTCGTCAGTGAGAATCTACTAAGAGAAAGGAGGAAAGAGAGAGGAGAGGACTTAAGCACCAATGTTTTGTACATCAATCTTGTTATATCAGTGTTCTTATTAACCTCTATTTTGCAGGTGAGAAAACTCTGATCTGAAAAAGTTAAGCAACTCACCAAAGGTGACAAAGTTTCCTTCACTTTTTTCTCATGTCATGATCAATACAGACTGATTTCATTACATCTTTCTCTGCTCAGGGATGTTACTGACATTATAATCTATGAACGTTTCAACAAATATTTTTGAGCACCTACAACACACCAGTTACTGTTTCAGGCACTGGGCACATAGAGAACAAAACAAGCAAAAAATCTCTGCCCTTCTTGACTTTGCATTCCCTTAACCCCCAAAGCAAAATCATAGCAAAGCATAATACAAAAAGAACACCTCATTTTATGCCTCATTTTATGTTTCATATTTTAGAAAAATTCATGATAAGGAAACAAGTCAAGGAAGACTCTCAGGCTTGAGCAATTGGCTAAATAGTGATATCAAATTCAAAAGGGAAGGAAGTAAAGAGCTCATTCTTTTTCATAGTTTATTGATTTGGTGCCTCAACTCAATGTTAACATACTTCATAAGATTAGGTGAAATGTTCCTTTATATTTCAACAATTGGATCTTCATTGAGACAAATAGAATTAATAATATATTATCCTAACTTTTCTAGTCCAGTTCATTTTTATAAAGGATTTATGTTTGTTTTATTTAAATGTTGATTTTAAAATGTTATTATTTCTTACAATGGCTCTATTTATTTTGTAATTGAAAAAAATACACATAAAATAAGTCGATTTCAAGCTCCCATCTCCTCAATTCTCTATGTAGTTGATCTCATTCTGACCTTAAACTGATGTTTGCAGCTGCATCTCCACATACATTTCAATTCTCAAACCAAATATAACTTCCTAGAGTTATTGGCTGGATAACCTGCCAGGAAGCAAAAGAAAAGAAAAGTTGAGGAGAGGAAACTAGTTCTATGAGATTATTGATTCCAGATGTTCCAATTACTCCTTTTGGGGACTTTATTGACTTAAGTTATACAAATCCTCCTCTATAAATCCTTACTCAGTGAGGTTTGGCAAAGATTGTATTCTGTTTCTCCCAAAACACCTTTATAAACCCTTAGTAGAGTTCACACCTAATAGAGGAGGAAGCAAAAATGTCATGGTCACATTAAATCTTATGGAGTTTTAAAAAGACATAGTTAACTGATTTAATCCTTGTCCACTGAGAGTTGAGGTATGTCAATACAGTACAGCATTCTAAGGCATTTCATTGTTTTTTTTTTCATAAAGCAGTAAGCCATTCTTCAAATTAAATTGGATTGAAATGATGACTCTTAATTATGTCTCCCATTTCAAAACGTTTACCCTTTACCTCAAAATCATAACCTGTCCAATACTATCCTTGACTGAATTTTATTAGTAACTTTGAAAAAAAAAACAGAGCTCACACATTTTAAATAATCATCAGCACATTTATTTTCAATCAAGCACATCTGCTACACTGACCGTGCATATCTCTCATGCAAAATTAAATATGAGGCAATAACGTCTTATGGCCAGTTTTCATTTTTGAGTTTTCATCTGAAAAATCTTGATGCAATGGACCTAATTTTCAAATCTTTTAATAATATAATACTATTATTATAAAAATTCTGATACTTTTTTTGGTCATTTCTTAACATAATTAGTGCAGAAGGGTAACAAATGGTTATATAATGTCTCATCACCATCCAAGGGTTGTATGTAGTGTATGTTGAGGTTTACAATACATGCTTAACTCAAGGGGAGTGAGAGGCCTAATGTGTAGGTTCACAATGATTTTAGAAAAGTGACACAAAAAGTACTTTTGATAAATCTAAAAGTTCTTACCTTAGGAAGCAGACATTTTCTAGCTTATCTAAAGTCAAAATAGGGTAAGGTGAGTGGTCTGCCCATAGCATAGTCAGAGACAACTGGTGAATAGAGAAAGAGAAGTACTCTGCCTCCCCGTGGAGTAATATGAGCCTTATGAAGTGGGAAACTGGAGTCCTCAGTGAAGATTCACTTACTCTTAATTGATCTTGTATGTGGCAGTTTATTCAAAATAATAATAGCAACAATCTATGCCATTATGTATGCTTGAACACACACACACACACATGCTTCTACATGCTTACATGTAAATGAAACAAATGACAGCAATGATACAGGGAAGGAAGAACTGGCATTATTTTATTATTATAAAGTACTTGGACTACACATGAAGAGATACAGTGTTATTCAAAAATGGACTTGGATTAACTATAGATGTATATTGCAAACTATAAGGCAACAATTAAAAAAAGTAAAACTAGAAATATATTTGATATGCTAAGACAGGAGAGAAAATGGGATCATATGAAATGTTCAATTAAAACCACAAAAGGCAAAAAAGTAAAAGAAAAATTAGAAAAAAGAATAAGAATGAGTAGAAAATGGTAACAAATATGGTAGATATTAATTCAACCATATCAATAATCACTTTGAACATCAATGGTCTAAATGTACCAATCAAAAGGCAAAAATTATCGGAGTAGATCAAAAACAAGACCCAACTATATGCTGCCTACAAGAATGCCACTCTAAATATAAAGACACACATAGAATAAAAGTAAAGAAATGGAGATACACCATTCTAAAACTAAACAAAAGAAAGCAGTAGTAACTTATTAATTTCAGATAGAGCAGATTTTACAGCAAGAAAAATTATCAGGGATAAAGAGTATTGCATAATGACAAAGAGATAAACTCACTAAAAAGACATAACAACCCTTAACGTGTCTGTGCCTGGGAACAGAGAATTAGAATATATGATCGAAAACTGATAAAACTACAAAGAGAACTATATGAATCCACTATTGTCGTTGGAGACTTCAACACCGCTCTGTAAGAAATGGACAGACCCAGTGGGCAGGAAATCAGTAAGGACATAGTTGAACTAAAAAATATCATCAATTAACTGGATATAATTGACATCTATCGATCACTTCAACCAGCAACAGTTTCTTTTCAAGCTCACATGAGATATTGACCAAGATAGTCCACATTCTCAACCATAAAGCACACCTTAACACTTTAAAAAAAATAGAAATCATACAACGTCTGTTCTCTTACCACAATGAAATTAAACTAGAAATTAATTAAAGGGACATGACTGAGAAATCCTCAAATACTTAGAGATTAAACTAAATACTTCTAAATAACACAAAGGTCTTAGAAAAAAAATCAAGATAAATTTAAAATATTTTGAAGTAAATGAAAATGAAAACACAATCTATCAAAAATTATGATTTGTAGCAAAATAGTGCTAACATAACATTTAATATATATGTTAGGAAAAAAGAAATCAATCATCTAAGTTCACACTTAGGAAACTAGAAAAAGAAGAGAAAATTAAATCCAAAGCATGCAGAAGGAAAGATATATTAAAAAGTAGAGCAGAAATCAATAAAATTGAAAATAAGAAAACAATAGAGAAAATCAATGAAACCAAAAACTGGTTCTTTGAAAAGATCAATAAAATTAATAATCCTCTAGCCAGGCTAACTAAGAAAAAAAGAGACAGGACACAAATTACTAATATTAGAAATGAAAGGGGGCCATCACTATGGATCCCATGGACATTAAAATGATAATGAAGGAATATTATGAATAGCTCTATATCCACAATTTAATAACCTAGGTGAAATGAACCAATTTCTTAAAAGACACAATCTGCCAAAACTCACACAAGAAGAAATAGACAAGTTGAGCAGGCAAATAGCTATTAAAGAAATTTAATCAATACTTATAATAATAACCTTTCAAAACTGAAACCACCAGGCCCAGATGGGTTCATTGGTGAACTGGTTCTTTGTACTTCTGCTCAGTTTTGCTATGAACCTAAAACTGCTGTAGAAAAATAAAGTCTATTAAAAAATAAAGTTAGAGGACTTACAAGAAATAGTACTATTTGAGTTTTGCTTTAGCACAGGGTGTCTAAACTGAAATAGTGAAACATAAGTATAAAAAGTTATATTTAATCCAAATTGTGGAGGTTTTGAAATGCCAGTAAAAAGAATTTTTTTTTTTTTTCAGAGACAGAGTCTTGCTCTGTTGCCCAGGCTGGAGTGCAGTGGTACAACCATAGCTCACTGCAGCCTCAAATTTCTGGGTTCAAGTGATCCTCATGCTTCAGCCTCCCAAGTAGCTGGGATTACAGGTGTGGTCCACTGTGCCCACCTGGATGAGTTTGAATTTCATTCTGTAAACAATGAGGGACCACTGAATGAACAATTTGTGGACTGGTCTTCTCTAAGATGGCTAGAGTATTGTGTGTATAGATCTATGTGTCCCACACTCACAGTTCAATTTATCTGCAAAGAGATTCGCTTTTCACAATACATTTTAGTACCGAGTTGTAAATATTGGTTCATTGACAATTAGTAAGTATAACACACAAATCAGCTAATAAAGTACTTACTGGATAATGAATGCTTAAATTACTTGAATTTTCTATAGTGTCAAAAATAAACACAATTCTGGATAGAATTGAATAGTATGCTGTCTTCATGTATTACTGAAGTTTTCTATTTCCATTATAGTCACATCTACAAGGGAAAACAAATCTGTGAATGGTGTCTCTTATAGTTTTTTTTTTTCAAGAATTGTTAGGTATTCATGAAACTTCAGATACATGGGGCTAAAAATATCTTTAGAAATAATACTACATATTCATATAACAATTGGGAATCTTATAGGGATTTCAGAAATTGAGTGATTTTAAATGAATAATTCATATTACAGGCAGTCAATAAATAGCTGCTGGTTGTTTAATTGAATAATCAAACCAATCTCCATTTTAAAAAATGAGGTGCTATTTCATCACCTGTCAGTGAAAGAAAGATATATCTAACAGATCTTCTATTTTGATTTATGTCATAATTGGTAGATTATTTCATTTCTATGGGAATAACATTTATTTTCTTTTAAATTTAAATTTAATTTAATCTTGTAACTAGGGCATTAAATTTTAAATGATGTAATTCCTATTTCATCAACTCAATTGACATTAACAATCTATGCTAGAGACACAGGCTTTGTGTAGTTTTCAAAAAAAAAAAATCAGTTTGCTGTGCCTAGGTATGATGTCATCATTACCAAGTCACTTGTCACTTCATCAAGGCCCTTGTAAAGTGTCAGCTAAGCTTTTCCAGAGCATGGGAATGGTGAGCAAATTTGCCTGTGGTAGAAATATCCAGTTTATGATGTCCTAGTACAGTGTACATTGGCAAGAAACCACTGGGGGCAGAGGGAAAGAAAGGAGACGCTATGAGATGCATAAGGATTAAATGAAATGATGTAGTATGTGAGAGTGGTTAGCACAGTGCAGACTAAATACCCAGTAAGCTTTTCTTAAAATTTGTTTTTCTTTTCCATTTCTCAAGAGCTTTTTAAAAAGTTCTTTAAAAAAAAACGTATGTTTGTTGGTGAACGTGGATCTTGTTTAATTATTTGTTTCACATTTTAAATAATTTGTTAATTAATGATGCTAAGATTATGCCTACATCGTGTCAAAACATGGGAAAGATAGAAAATAAACATTATTCATATCTAGTTAGATAGACATTAATCCTATAGATAAGTATTTTATTTTTATGCCACCAGATGATCATGGACATATAAAAATTCTCATGTACTACATGGAACTATACAACCTGTGATAATGTGATCATCTAATGTTAAGATTTGTAAAATGTCTGCTATACCTGGAAACATTTAGTAACACGCACACCAAAGAAATTAATTTGCTGAATATTTCAAACCTAAGAACAGCTTAACCCTGACTGCCGGCCCATTGGGTGGAGATGGAGATTTAGCTACTCTGCTTGGCTTTGGTGGGGATTCCCTTCATTCCTGACTTATTTTTAGGTCCATCCTTTCTTAACAAGAACTTAAAAAGAGAAATAACCTCCACAGGAGAGGAGACCTGTTTGGGGGTCAAGGATATTTGGGTATCTTGAGTCTCTGTTAGAAATTCTTAATCAAATTCTCAAGGTTTATTTGTAAAAGACAATAAAATGCCAAGTGCCCAAGACTGAATCCTAATTTTTTTTATTCTGTGTCTTATAATCCTCATGAACATGCTATTTAAAGATAAAATGTGCTCAATTGATAGTCGAATTTATTTCTCCCTAGTCACCTAATCAAACCCATCAATCAAGGGTCTAAAATATTTATTTTTCTGTGTTATTTTTAGAAGTCTAGAGCAACACAGCTCCATCACTTTAGCATTGTAAACACAAATTTTACTGCCTACTTAGTCAAAAATGGAATTGTCTGATTTAGCTGGAAACTTGGCTTTCTTCTATTCATATGCGACTTAGTGTTCCAGCAATTCTTGCCAGTACATGTCGAACTTACTGAGCAACTTTTACCTAAAATGAGGAAAAAATTCATGTACTTCTGTGAGTCCATATACTGGGAGTAAGGTGGCAGGTGTAGAGGTTCAGAGAGAAATAGCATCTTCTATTTTGCTCTCTGGGAATATAAGCATTTAGAATACAGCTCCAGGAGCTCCATAAGTTATGCTACATGTGAGACTGCTGTCCTCTTCAAAACAATAGCATATTTGAGAAAGCATTAAACTACAAGAGCAAGAGAATGTGCTTTAGAGTCGTGACATTTTAATGAGACATTTGCTGTGGTAACTGAAGACGGTGAACATTTTAACATTCAGAGAGCTAGGAATATAATTCAGATATGTTGGTGTTAGCTGGCACAAAAAAAAAAAAATACAACAAAAAGCCACCAAAGGATCAGTAGGGTGCAATTGAATTTCTTGTTGCTAAAAAATCTCATGTGAACAAGAGAAACCATTCGGTATGTTTTCCCTGATCCAGAAACATCAGCAGGTAAATTCAATTATATTTTGGGGAGGGTGGGGATATGTTCTTGAAGTCCTAGTGGCCTCCCAGTGTTCTCTCAGCAAATTATCTGAGGTCTTGGAACAGAATGGTTCTTAGACCAAAGTAAGATGCTCAGGTCACGTGGTTTGTTAATCACACAGCAAGATGCAAAGGGAAAGACAGAGGGCAGGTTCAAACACTTAGGAAAGGGAGCAAGGAGAATGGGAAGACCACAATGCCTGAATCAAGTGTTACTCAAGGTTTCAGCCCACCCTATGGTGGTGTGCCTTCAAGGTCCAGATTGTAGAGGGAGCAAGGGGGTCGGTAAGTGCCCCGAAGCCAGCACTCACTTGCTCCAGCAGAGGGGCTGGCCATCTTCAAGGACTCCTGGTCAGTAACTGTAGCCCATTGGCCACTTGCTGGGAAGCCCTGGAATGTATCGGCATATCTCAGTGGGAGACATTTGGGACCAGAATGGGGGTCATCATCGATTGATGGATATTTAGTTTTGCAGCTTGCCTGGTCCCGGGCAGGTTCTCTTCCACAATCTTGCTCCAACATAGGGGTCATGCTGCCAGAGGCTAGATGGATAACGCACAGCTCCCGAGATGTCATAGTATTTCTCCTCCTCCTCCTC
>RJWJ010029852.1:0-20304 GCA_004363605.1 Indri indri | reverse complement strand
GCCTGGTCCTTTTTTACTGCTTTTTTTTTTTTTTTTTTTGAGACAGAGTCTTACTCTGTCGCCCGGGCTAGAGTGCCGTTGCATCAGCCTAGCTCACAGCAACCTCAAACTCCTGGGCTCAAGCAATCCTCCTGCCTCAGCCTCCCAAGTAGCTGGGACTACAGGCATGCACCACCGTGCCCGGCTAATTTTTTCTATATATATTTTTAGTTGTCCAGCTAATTTCTTTCTACTTTTTTTTGGTAGAGATGGGGTCTCGCTCTTGCTCAGGTTGGTCTCAAACTCCTGGCTTCAAGTGATCCTCCCGCCTCGGCCTCCCAGAGTGCTAGGATTGCAGGCGTGAGCCACAATGCCCAGCCCCTTTTTAACTTTTTGCGAGGCTAATGCTCTGTTTTGCTCTCTTCCCAAGGGGACACATGGCAGTGATAAAATGAGTAGAATAAGAAACAGTAAAGAGCTCAAAAAAGAATACTACCTTCTCCCCCGTGTGCTACCAAAGGACAGAAAGCAGAGAACCTTATTCCTTAAAATCATAGATTTTTAGAAGTGAGAGCCATCTGTAGTGGACTCCTGCTATTTGTGCCTTCCCAGCATCAGCATTCCTTTTCCCTTCTCCCTTCTTTTGCTTGCAGCACCCTGATTTGTCTCTGGGAAACCAACACTGTTATACCCTCAGACCTTCGGATGGGACTGACCTGCCCCTAGCTCCAAAGGGCAGACATACAACGCAGGCCCAGACAATGGGCATATTCTGTTCCTCCAGCCCTGATAATTCATTTATGATGGACACATGTATCTCATCAGTCCAAAGAGATTTGTTGGGGTATCTATTAAAATAGAGCTCTATTTCTAATGGAAGTGGTAGTTGTAAGGACAATGGCAGGCTGGAGCTACTGGAGTCACCACATAAAGTAGGCATGCCTGACTGTGACAGTGTGAGGAAGAGGCCAAATCATAGAAACTTTGCTTGAGCCCCTGGATCCAGCTGTACCTGAAGCTAACATCATCTCTGAATTTTTCAGTTATGTGAACAAATAAATCCAGTTTTTGGCTTAAGCCTGTTTGAGTTGTCTATTTGCAACCAAAAACAGTCATGGCTAATCTATCATCCAGTTCTTTCATTCTACAAATCCAAATCAGAGAATGGCTTATTCAACATCTCAAAGTCAGGAACAAAACTGTACTAGCATCTAAGCCCTCTTGATGTCCAGTCTAGGGCTCTTTCTAAAAACCTTTCACAATTATTATTCCTTTTTATTTGAAGCTATTCTAGACTTGTTGAAATCACAATAACACAAACTAACCATGTTTTATCAGAATGTGGCAGCAAAGACCTCTTATGACAGACAGGAACTGACCCCTCCATATCTGATGGTTTAATTACAGGAAGCTATGACAGCCCCATTGTTCCACAGTGACGGGGGATTCAAACACACTATCCCCCAACCTTTCTTTCTTTAGTGGATGGAGACAGCCTGTTTGCTGAACACCCTGATACATGAGTCCGAGGTTCACTAAAACACATAGATACGTCTATGCTGACTGTTAAAATACCGAACTATGTCTCTCCTGGTTGGCAAAGAGCCACTGAGCTCTTCTTGCTGCCCTGGTCCCTTCCCTGGGTCCCCTTCCACCCAGACCTCCTGAGCATCTGGTCATTACAGGCCTAAAACTTGGCCTCTGGGGAGGGGTCTTCTGAACCCTCCTCCAGCACCATGGCCGGGGTCCCTTCTGATTGGTCATGTCTGTGCCCAGTGGGTTGTTTAATATTTTAAATGTCAGCTCTATAGACACCGGAACACATAGCCCATCCCTCCGGGGAAACGTCAGACAGAGAAGACGTAACTTGTTTCTCCTCACTGAGAGGCAGAGGACTCCTACCATGAGTTTGAAAATTTTTTGCACCTTCTCATCCGCCCCCATAAAGATTGTGACTCATGGTGGTTTTACAGGGAAGTGAATATTGGACCAGGAAACTAGTGCACCTGGGTGCCAATCCCAGTTCTCATCTCAAACTTTTGCGGACACAACGCTTTACTTCTCTGAACCCCATGCATGAGAAATCCGAGGACAATGCCTGCCCGGTCTGCGTCCCTGAAATGCTGTGCAGATGACACTTAGTAAAATGGTTCTGCAAAGCACCAGGGGACAAGACATTGTTATTGTGCTGTAAAGAGGCAGTTTTAGCTGCCACCAAGGTCAGGCATAGTTCTAAGTGCTTGACTTTGGGCTGTCTTCAGAGACTTCAGGCTTACTCATGACATATCACACCCTTGAGGCCACATAGCTACAGTGGTTTAGCATAGACTTTGGAGTCAGAACACGGTGGGTTCAAATCCTGACTCTTGCTTAGAAACTCTGTGACTAAGTTTCCTCTTATCTAAAACAGTATGTTAATAATAATTATTAGTTGGCTGGGTATGGTGGCTCATGCTTGTAATCCCAGTACTTTGGGAGGGTGAAGCGAGAGAATTGCTTGAGGCTAAGAGTCGGAGACCCTCCTGGGCAACAAACATATTAAGACCCAGTCTCTACAAAAAATTTAAAAATTAACCAGAAGCGATGGCGCATGCCTGTAGTGCTAGCTACTCAGGAGGCTGAGATAGGAGGATTGGAGGATTGCTTGAGCCCAGGAGTTTGAGGTTGCAGTGAGCTAGGATCACACCACTGCACTCCAGCCTGGGCAACAGAGTAAGACCCAGTTTCTAAAATAATAATAATAATAATAATATAATAACAACGACTAGCTACAGTTAAGTATTTCCAAATATTACATGGGACATACTTACACTAAAAAATTCATTGTTTATCTGGAATTCAAATTAAACGGGTGTCCCGAACCTTATCTGGCAAGTCTATGTAGGAAGTACTTAGCACAGAGCCTGGCGCGTAAGAAATATCAAGTAGTGGGGGTGCTCCTACGGGGAGTGGAGCTTGCTGGGTGTGAGGACTGGGAGCTGCAGCAAGGATGGACTGAGACATCCTGCATCACCAGCGTCGCTCTGGACCTTGGTGGCGGTTTCTGAAGGCCGAGGCGAGGCCAGAGCAGGCTGAGACGGGGGAGAAGTGGGACTTTGAGGTGGGGCCCTTTGGCCTTTATCTAAGTTTGGGTCCTTGCTCTGGGTTTACAGCACCCATGTGACCCTGGTGTCCTGTCTGTCCCCAGATCCCCTGGGGTTGCCCCGAGGGACTGGGCCAGGCTCTCCCAATGGCCCCACCAGCTGCCATTAACCCCTTGGAGGCCAGTGCTGCTGCCATGCTCATAGCCCCTGGGGGCTGCCTGGCCAGGGAGGACAGCGTGTACCCAGGCCTCGGAGCACACTGAGTGCTCTGACTAGATGTTCCCAGAACATTCCGTCGCAGTCATGCAGTGCAGGAGAGAGAGCAAAAAAACAAAAAACCAAAAATACCCCGGGCTCTCCATGAGGAGGAACAAAAGGGAAGGAGGAAAGAAGAACAGGTCCGAAATGAAGGCTTGTACCAAGTCACACCGGGTTGAAGAGCCAACGCAACAAAGAGGACAAAGGAGCCCGTCAGAGCCCACAGTCTTCCTGCGGTGGTGTTGCCAGCACTTGCCCAAGAGCGAGAGCTGCTCGTCTGGGACTCCAGCACGTTCCAGGCCCTCTCTTCTCAACCCAGCCACTCTTCACATTTGACACTCTGCAGAGGTCTGCCTCCCTGGTCAGTACAGACTGCCTGGTTGTCTTACCCGCCTACTGCCTCAGTTTCTCAGTTCGCTGAGTGGGGATAAAGCCACAGTGCTGCTCGCTCATTAGACTCGCAGCTTTATCTCAGTCTTGCTTATCAACACAGTAATTAAGAGCATGGATTTTTAAGATGATCAAAGTTTGCATTCTGGCTTTGCCGCTTACTTTGTGCTTTGGGACAAGTATGTCATCAACCTCTCTAGGCCTCATTTCTCTGGCTGTAAAAAGGATCTGCTTACGCCTCCCGCCCCATTAGATCGTTGTAAGGAAACGGCCAACACGCTCAGGTTGGCTGCCCTCTGCATTCCCTGGGATGCTGTACCCGATGTGCAAAGTGTGGTCTCATCCCTGGCAAGCACTCGGTCGACGGTGGCCCTTGTGACTTCCTAGAAGCTGAGGAGAAACAGATTCAGTTGACGACATTCCATGCCCTCCAGGGTTTTACAATTGGGTCGAGAAGACAGACTATTAAATCATTAGAGAAAAAGATGCAAATACTTTCCTATAATTACACTGCAGAGCGTGTGGTTCCAGATGTAAACGCTGCGGCCGTGGACTTGCACGGAGCGAGGAAGGGCGGTGAGAGGGCGCAGGAGGTGATGCTGGGGAACGGGGGGACGTGAGCGGGACAGCTGGCTGGTGGGGTGACCTAAAGACGATGCCCCACCAGGGGCTGGAGGCGACATCCCCGGGCTATAAAGCGAGTCACCTGGCCTTGTTTTTTAGAGCAGCATTTTTTGGGGGAAAAGATCCTAACCCAAGCTGTGTGATTGCAGTAGCCATTCCTCCTCGCCCATCTAGGACATTCCATTTAATCATTCAAATAGCTGCAAACCGCCACGGTCCCTTGCCAATGGATGGGAGAAGACAGAACTGTCTCTGCTCCCATCCGTGCATGTAGCTCTTGTGGGTGGGCTCGCCCCAAGCCACCCGCCCCCACCCCACTCAGCCTTTTCCCTGCATCATGTTTACCGCCTAGGATCAGAGCCCCCGTGTTATGCTCTGTGAGGGGCACAGAGAAATGGCAGACAGGGCCAGGCTGTGAAGCTGCTTCTAGTCTAACCATAGGAGATGAAACTGTTGCCTGTCTTGGCTTCTAATAGTTTATCAAGCAGGTCCTGGGCATGGTTAAATTCTTTCTTGGGGGCACTCAAGGGGACAGTCTCATGCCTTCCAGATGTTTCTATGATGATTGGAACAGCCCAGTATAGACCCCAGTGTGTTTCTTTCATGTGTGTAATTTCTGGTGAGTCTTCTAACAACCCAATGAGAAAGGTGGGGATTCCCATCCGGCAGACAGGAAACCGAGTCCCAGAGAAGGAAAGTGATCTGCCCTAAATCATGCAGTTGGAACTTGAACTTTCATTGCCCAGCTGTAAATCTGCAGCACTCTCTGCGTAATCATTGTCAAGCCTGCTAAGCAGCTCCTTGAAGGCAGGGCCTGTTTCTGTTCCATCTCTCTTGCATTACTCGCATCTTATTCAGTGGCGTGCTGGTAAACAGTTAACAACCAGCTCTCCGAGGAAATGCATCCCTGATTTGCAGAGTTTGCCAATGTCTGTAGTGTAAATACTCCCACCGTGACTGATTTCAAGCTACTAATGTGATATCAGCCACTCGAGAAATTTCTGAAAATTTAAAAATTGGCTCTTAGAAGCCAGGACAGCACGCCCATTTGCAGAGTACCTTACATATGATGGAACGCAGATATTTGGTGAATTCAGCGGCTACAATGCACTTCCATCCATCCACATTCAAATACTCTGGGGGTAGAAGAAGCCTGACTCCAGTTTACCCTGAAGGATGGATGGGGTCTACGGGGCTTGGCATCTCCCGGACCTGCAGCTCCCCAGAGGTCAAGTGATGTCACTGGTTGGAGGACTATGGTGCTGAGAGAGAAGGAGGGAAAAGCAGACTTAGAGAAGAAGGAATGAAAGAATATGGGTGAGAAGAAGAGAAAAGGAAGGAGAGAGAAGACAGACGTGAGGAAGGAAGGGAGAGAGAAAAGGAAGGAAGGAAGGGAAAAGCGGGAAAAAAGAGGCTCATAAGATGGGTACTGGTGGAGGGGGCCTCTCCATTCTAGTGCTTAGTGCATAGTAGGTGCTCAGCTAATACTGGTGGCCAAGGATCGAGTCATGCTCTGCGCCTCCTCTCCTTGCTCCTGATCTTATCTCCCAATGAGATTCTCAGATCTTGGAAAGCGGAGACCATCGCATTCATTTCTGCACAATAGAAATGCCTCTAGTCTAAGGGTTTACAGATATTACCGACAATTCTCACTACCATTCTGCAAGATTGAAAACCGGCTCAGCAAGCTCGAGTAAATTGTGCAAATGTGCATAGCCATTATGTGACAGGGCTAGGATTCAGAATGTCTCTCTGCTCCTCCATGCTCCTTCTGAAAGGGTCAGAAATCTTTCTGATAAACAACT
Source organism: Indri indri (assembly GCA_004363605.1). Lineage (NCBI taxonomy): Eukaryota > Metazoa > Chordata > Mammalia > Primates > Indriidae > Indri > Indri indri. The sequence continues at coordinate 14,165 of RJWJ010029852.1, read as the reverse complement.
AGTGAGTTTGTCTCCTCACCCAGGGGGAGAGCTCCATGTCCCTGCTTTCCTACAGTAGCCATTTTGCATTTGTCACGGGGGCGCACAGAGGAACACATCGACATAAGCGTGTGATATGTATTCTCCAAACCTTAGCCTGTATGCACTAAAAATTAACCTGTAGTGATCGCGAAATGAAGAGATGTCGTAAGTACCCACCGCAGTCCCATGGAGCACATAGCAGGCACGGGCTCTGGGAGATAGCAGAGGCACTTTTGGATTTTGCCATTGGGAGGATTATTACATATTGCTACTCGTTAGCAGCCCCGTGAGGGGGATATTGCCAGCCCCTTCTTGCCATCGAGAAAGCTGAGGCTTGGAGAGGTTAAGTAATCTGCTGTATTAGCAGATCCCGGGACAAGGGCTTGGGAGCAGGTATTTATCTGGGAGGTGATTCCAGCAAGTGGGGAAGTGGGGAGGGGAGAGATGTCGCAGGCACTGGTGGGGACGACTGGGACTTATTCCTGCTGGGGACCTGCTGAGGCGTTACGTGCCCAGTATCATCTCATCCCCGCAAGGGGATGAGGAAGCTGAGATGTTCATCCACCAACTGTTCCTCTCTGGGGGATGCCTTCTCTGAAGGGTTAAATCCGGGGCATTCTGACTGCCCAGCTCAAGGGCTGAGCAAGCTCCCTTGGCACCAGAGAGAGACCCTGGGCACGTGCGGGTGGAGACTGTTGCAGGCACAGGGAACTCTGGGTGAACTTGAAGGCGAGCCAGGGCAATGCGGGGTACGCTTGCCCAGGGTCATGCTCAGAGTAGAAGGAGCCGCACTGGGATTCAAATGCAGGTCTGGCTTCATGCCAAAACTCGTTTTCCTGCTGCGACACCAAATGCTTAAGCCCAGTTAAGGAGGTAGCATCCACAAACCTTGGAGGTGGATTGGATGGGCAGTGGGGAAGGGGTGGGGGTCAAAGGTGAGTCCCAGGTTTCAGGCTGAGTGGACTTGGTGGATGGGGTTCGACTGTCACCTGAGCAAAAGACTGCAGGCCCAGGGGCTACCGTGACTCTACGTTTGCAGGTATAATTTAGCCGCCCAGGGCACCTCCATTCTAGCCACATTTGTTTCCTTTTAAAAATCCAATCTCTTTATTTTACAGCCCAAATCCATGGGCAAGAACGATATGACCAACACCAGGAGCAAGTCCACAAAAGCCCCATGGGAGGGAAACGAGCTAAGAATACAGGCCTTCCCAGGGCCACCCAAGCCTCTTTTGAAGTGTGCAGAATAACAAAATATCTAAAACAAAACAAACTAAAACACACACACACACACACACACAAAACCAACAAAAGTCAGGGGTTCTGTTTCTCAGGGCTCCTTAGCCAGTGACGTCGCCGGTACCCATTTTAAATGGCACTGTTTGCTTAAGAGCCGAGCAGGTGCTGTTCCCTCTTATTCTCGCCGTGGACAAAGCGGAGTCCTGGCCTCGGCCATCGGGGCAGCCATTAGCAGCGTGCGCGGAGGAAGGGAAGGCTGCGCCAACCTTCCCACGTTGAAAAGGTTTTGTTTGGTTTCTTTCTCTTTTTAAAAGTAATTTCTTCTTGGCAAAGCCACTGGATTGAAATCTGACTAGACCCCGTATCCTAATTAAAAAGAGGCAAATTGAAACCTGAGGGAAAGCGATGAATAGATGTGGCCGATCCTTTGACCTCCATGCCCCTTCCCAGCTGACCCCTCTGGCACCGTCCGGCTCTGTCCTCACCCGTCGCTGCAGGTTGGCACTTTGAGCTCTGGGCCTGGGGAAGCCCCACTGCAGGGAACTCAGAGACCAGCCCGGGGGTCACTGCCCTTCTCTTGTTTGAATGAGCAGAAAACAGACCCAAAGAGCCTACTTCAGGCACCCCAGGTCACCATTTCCACCTGCAGAGTGGTGTCCTCATGTGAGAGCTGGAGAGACACCATCCTGTGTGGACCAAGACACCATCAGCTCCAGTCCCAGCCCAGCTGCTTCCTAACTCAGGGACACATGGCAAGTCACTTTAGCTCTTTGAGCCTCCGTTTCCTCGTCTGTAAACTAGCGATGGCTGTTGTGAGGGTTAAGGGTAAAGGGCGGCAGCAGTGCAGCCGTTCTCGGTTTGATCTCAGGAACTCTTTATACTCATGCAGATTACCGAGCACCCCAAAGACCTCATCTTAGAAAATTCTAGAAAACACATTCCATTGGCCATCAGAATGATGAATCATCACACTTCACATGTCCTCTGGAAAATTCTACTGTATACTTAAGACAGAATGAAAGTGAAAAAAGCAAATAATGCCTTAGTAATATTATGGAAACATGATGAAATAGTTTTGACCTTACAGACCCAAAGCGTCTCAGGGACTTTCAGAACCGCTGTACAAGTGCACAGAAAGCTTTTAACCATGCCTAACACATGGCGGGTGCTCCATGCACGGTGCCAAGGCCCAGTGTTTGGGCTCCAGCGACTTGACATTTCTGGGTGATGTGATTGGCCAGGTGTGTGGTCCTTGCACTCTTGGAGTTGACGGACAGATACCACTTAAAGCACTGCTAGCAGGAGGCTCTCCAGCTGGGCTCTCCGCAGGCCTCGCAATTCTTCCAGATAGCAACTACACAGCAACTGCACAGAAAGACCGCAGGAAGCCCAGCAGCCTGTGAGGCTGGCAAGGGGGCCATCGTGGGCAGGGCTTGCAAGGCTACTTTTCCAGTTCCTGTCGCTACACTGTGAGAGGACGATCCATGCAATTGAGGCCAACACACATGCATCATGGAAAGCAAGATGAAAGAGAGAAAGGCAGCCAACAAGGCTTTGAGGGCTTCTGGTTGAATCCTGCCGCCCTGTCCTAGACAGCAGAGATTTTGTCTGTTTCCTGGTGTGCAAAGCAGGGTCAATGTTTATGTCCCGAGTGGCTGTGAGAATTAAGTGAGATACCCTCGGTGAGATGGATATATTGGGCAAAGGAAAGGAAGGCTATTATCTATCAACCAATGTTCATGGAGAAGGTTTCTCCATCTGCCAAATTCAACATATTGCCTTCGTTGATGTCACAGGGACTCACTGAATTCCTACACTCGCACTGCGTTTGAGAAGGCGGGAATGACGTGTGCATCATGGTCCTGCATTTGTCTCGCTCTTTTATGGGAGGGGTCTGCGCTTTCCTTCCACAGCCAGGGCAGCATTGGAGGGACTCTTCTAGAAGGGCTGGGCTCCCTGCCTTCTTTCCTCCCTGGCCCTCATCCCAAGGCAGATGCTGGCTCCCAAGAAGAGCTGCGGGGCCCTGGAGGTCCCTCTGCCTTTGGGCCCTGCTGTGATCTCACTGGCTTCTGGGTTTTCCTCTTCCTGGGCCCCAGGTTGCCATCTGCCAAGTGACTTGGTGGCCACCAAGGGTGGAGGCCCAGGTGTTGGCAAAATTTTCTGCAAAGGGCTGATAGGTAAATATTTCAGGCTTTGCAGGCTACAAGGTCTCCACTACTCAATTCTACCCTTGCAGCATGGAAGCAGCCATGAACAATAAGTAATTCAATGGAGGTGGCTGTTTTCCAATAAAACTTTATTTAAAAAAAAAGGCAGGCACCAGCTAGATTTGGCCCACGGGCCATAGTTTGCAGACCCCTGCTATATACCATGTCTAATCCTGGCGACAACTCTGAAAAAGTGGTTTTGTTGACTTCATTCTGTGGCTAAGTAAACTGGCTCAGAGAGGTTAAGTAACTTATGTGAGGTTACACAGCAGGTAATGACTAAGCCAGAATGGGAAAGCCAAGTTTGACTTCCAAACTGATGCTCTTACATGTTGACTTTCGACCAGTATGAGAACATACTTGCTGGTTCTGTGAAGCCCAGGGCAGGGATCCACAGCACCCAAGGGGAGATACCCTCGGTGCCGCCTCCCTGCCGGGGAACCCAGAGGAAATCTGGAAGCCACCAACCGCAGTCACCCAGATACCATGTCTTCCCAAGGAGATGGCCAGAGCTGGGTGACAGCTCAGGGACGGCCAGCATGACTTGGCTGAAAACTGGTCTTGGCATCAGCTTCCTGGCGCCCAGTTAAACTTTTGACTTTCCAAATTAGAGAAGTTGAAAGTTCTACTGAGCACTTTTTTCTTTTTTTTTTTAGGGAAACATTTTTTGCTGTTAATTATTTACCAGAAAATAGGTTTCTCTCTCTCTCTCTCTCTCTCTCCCCTCCCTCTTTCCCCCTTCTGGAATTATCTTCCCTTCTGTTTCCCCCTCACAAAGATTTCACTCTGCGTGAGGAGGTGCTCAGGGGCTTCTTCCAGACAAAGGAAGAGTCAAGTGCTCAGGGAGAGAACCGGGGTTTTCTCTGGAGAAGCTGCTTCCTCCGGCCGGGCCTGGCTACCTCGCGTCTGATGTATAATTTAGCGATCCATTTCCTCGCGCCCACCCACCAGCCTCATCTGTCACCGTGTGTATTTATCCCCTCTCACCCCAGAAGCTGCCTGGGCTAGGCTGGGGAAGACTGGCAATCCCATTGTCCCAGAGGTTAAACATTAAGTTGGGCTCAAAGTTTGCTCCCCGCCCCCACCCCCTGCCGCCCTGAAATTCCCTTTTGGCCACACCTCCTTGCCAAAGCTTGAGGTGCTAATGACCTGATTTACATCTGTGTAAATCCGGGCTGGGGCCACTAATGAGGCCCGAAGTGAACCGCATGGCCAGGGCTAGCTGGCTGGGGCTTCCTGGGGAGTAGAAATCCAGCAGTTGCTCACCCAACAGGCCCTGGCAGAGACACACAAGACACAACTCCAGGCCCAACCCCGTCACCGGCGCTGAGGCAGCGGGGAAAGAGTTAAGTGACAAGCAAGTGACCGACGTGCCGCCACTCCCCACTCGCCGGTTGAAAGCACCTTCTCCCTTCAATTCCCAGGGTACAGGGGCTTAGCCCCGGACCATGCATAATTGACAACCTCAGCGAGGCCAATGTCCCCAAGCTGGTGATGGCAGTGAATATTTGCCTTGTCATAGGCAAGGGCAGGGCACCCTCGCCTGGGTCGCTGAGAGTCCACCTCGGTCCAGCACTTTGGGGACAAAAGCTCCCATGGCGAAGCTAGGGGTGGAGGAGGGGCGGCCCTGGGCTGTCCCTGGTGCAGTGGGCACAGCTGGCTTCAGTGAGACTGATGGGGGCCGAGCTTCTTCCCCACAGCTCACGATGTGACCTTGAGACAGTCACTCTCACTTCCTAAGCCTGTTTCTCCCCATCTGTAAGGTGGAGACGACAATCATTCTACTTCTCTCGCAGAGTGTTGGGACGATGACGTGAGCTAGTACACGTGAGTGCTCTGTGTGACAGCTGGCACGCGGTTGCCCAATGACTTTGTCCATTTATTTCCAAGTGGATGGCCCTAGAGGGGAATGAGAAGAGGGATGGATGGCAGGAAGAAGACAGGGATTTGGGAGAAAAGAAGATGGAGAATTTTGTAAAACCCTCCAGGCACAGACCAACACAGAGTCCGGAGGCCATCATTAGCGGTTTGACTTGGGGCATGCCCTTGGCGCAACCTGTCTGAGCTCAGTTTCTTCATCTGTAAAATGGGAGAATGGGGTGTGTCTGTGAGGGTGTTCCCAGGAGAGATTAGCACTCAAGTCAGTAGACTGAGTAAAGAAACGTCACCCAATTTGTTGTTGACGCCCGAATAGAACAAAAGGCAGAGGAAGTGCGTGTTCACTCTCTTCCTGAGCTACGACACCAACCTTCTCCTGCCTAGGAGCCTATTGGAGCTCTTGGTTCTCAGGCTTTCGGACTCAGATCCGGACTTATACATTAGCCCTGCCGATTCTCAAGCCTTTGGACCCAGACAGAATGACACCACCAGCTTTTCTGTTCTCCAGCTTGCAGACAGCAGGTCTGTAGGACTTCTCAATCTAAGTCATTGCATGAGCCAAGTCCCACAATAAATGTCTCCCTCTCCCTATCTACCTAATCCATCCATCCATCCATCCATCCCTCCACGTTTACGTCTCCTACTGGTTCTGACTCTCTGGAGAACCCTAATACACTTCCCAAATGCAAGGGATTGTTAAGGACATCAAGGTAGCATCAGTTGTGGTGTGTTCCTGATAATAATCATGGTGGTAATGATAACAGCACAAACTCAAAGTTCTCCAGGATCAAGAACTGCACCTCTGTGTCACCCTCAACTCCTTCCCGGGGCAAGCACAGGTGAGAAGGGATTTATTAAAGTAAGCAACAATTCAGCAATTTCATGAAACCACCCAATGAAGAACTCTGCTGGCTGCAACATTCCGGAGCCATGGGGAGTCATGGTTTGGAAAATCCTGGTTTTGCTCCAGTAGGAAGTTTGTTTTCATTTGGGCGTGATTTTTTTTTTTTTTTTGCCTTAGCAGAGAGGCAATATAGCCTAGTAGAATCACAGGCATCAGAGACAGCTAGGTTTGGGTTAAGATCCTAGCCCTCTGCTACTAACTTAATATAATTAGCTGAAGTCATTTAAACTGAACCTCAGTTTTTTCATGTAACAGCTGCAAATGAATAGAAATTTAGACAAAAATTAAAACAAATAAATTTAAACAAAATAGAAATTTAGTTCGTAGTCACAATACAATTCAATACAGGCGTATTTAGCAGGTGGCCTTCTCCCTGGAGGGTGATTCATGAATCTAAGCTCTTTGCTTTTTGTGGCTCCACCATGCACTAGGCCTCGGGGTCATTGGCTGGATCTTCTACATCTACTGGCAAAAAAGGAGGTGGAAGCATTGCAGGGGAGGCTTTTATGGGCACATGCTACTTCCCCCTCACCTTCCAGTGGGCAGAACCAGTCACGTGGTTTTATCTAACTCCAAGGGACTCTGGGAAGTGTGGTCTAGTTAGGTGCTCAGGAAGAAAGGGTCAATGCATAACAGTTTCTGCCATGTCTCATCAATTAAATGAAGAGAGCTGTTGGGAGACTTAAATCAGACAGTGTGTGCAGAGTGATTACTGCAGATCCTGCCTTGGAAGAAGTGCTCAATAAATGGCAGCTATTTGGGTCACCATGCACGTGTGTGTCGGCACTGTTCTTCATCTCCCAGGGAGCACACGAGAGCATGGAAGAAACGTATCACCAGAGTATGCTACATTGACTTTGCTGCTTGGAGCTGGGCAAAGATACTCATTATCAACAAACACTGAACGTACACATAGTACTTCCTAGGCTAGGATCCATGGGAGATGAAAATGAACAAAAAATGATCCTTGCTCTCGGAAAGCTTGTTCTCACTCAGTATGGGTGATGGACTTGGGCCCAATGCCTGTAATACCGGTAAAATCTGTTAAGTATCTAGAAGGAAATAGTTTTTAATTTTAGCTAAAGGGATTGGGAACGCCATTTGGAGGATATGATATCTTTGTTACACCCACGGAGGTTTCCAAAAGGTGAGATGGCAGGAAAAGTCTTTGGAAGGGAAGGGACCAATGTGAGAAAAGGATTGGGGAGAGGATCAGAGAGTTTGGGGAATGGCAAATGGTTCAAGTGACAGCAACAGAGTGTGCGGAGATCGTGTGAAATGAAGTGGTTACGGCCGGCAGGAACAGACACGGGCGATTTGCATGCCATGATGAGCAATGCTGGCTTTATTCTGTGGGCGATGGGGGCTGTCAGCAGTTTAGGGTCCACATCAGCATTACTGTGATTATGACACCGAGCAAACATTCGCACAGCTATCATCCTTATCCTTATTTCATCCCTGAGAACTGGGTAAATCAGGTACTGTGGTTCCATCTTACAGATGATGGAACTGAGACCAGAAACTGTCTGTCCAGGATCACAGAGTTAGTAAACAATTTTAGCTTCAAGATCAATGGGTTGGACTAGAAACTCTTTAATATGCCCCTTTGTATCAGTTAGGGTTTTACTCAACTATGCTGCATAACAACCGGCTCCTAAGTCTCAGTGGCATACAACACAAATCTATGTATTTCTAGCTCATGGTTTATGAGTTGGCTGAGGCAGCTCTGTTTCAGGCTACTGGTTGACTTGGCTCGGCTCCAGGCAGTAGGTAAGGTCCAGGTCTGCCCCACGTGTCTTTTATCTTCCTTGGACCAGTGGCTTCTTAGGGCATGTTCTTTCATGGCACATGGCAGAAACACATGACAGAAAGCCAAATGTACAAACATGCTTAGATTCTACTCATGTCAATGGTCCAGATCAACGTTTAGGGACAGAGAAGTAGTGTGCCCTTGGGAAGCATTGGGAGGGGGATTAGAATCCTACAGAAGGAAGGGAAGGGAGGATTGGGATGATAATCTCATCGACCACACTCCAAATGTTTGTTTGTTTGTTTGTTTGTTTGCTTTTGAGACAGGGTCTCACTCTGTCACCCAGGCTAGAGTGCAGTGGTGTGTTCATAGCTCACTGCAACTTCAAACTACTGGGCTCAAGCAATCCTCCTGCATCAGCCTTCCAAGTAGCTAGGACTACAGGTGTGCACCACTATGCCTGGCTAACTTTTATTTTTAATTTTTTAGCAGAGACGAGGTCTCACTATGTTGCCCAGGCTGCACACTCCCGTTGTTAATGCTCAGTGATTCTAAGTGGCGAGCCCATCGTTCTACCACGTAGCTCGGGAGTTGATGGAGATAATAAAGAATGAGCTGCTATAGATAAGCAGATATGTGCTCGAATCCCAGTATATCAACATTGAAGCTATAAGAAACCCAGCTAACTCAGCTACACAGACACACACACACACACAACAATTTAAATGGTGTAGGCGATTGCACCTGCCATTCGTCTGGGAGAGCCTGAGCTCCAGAAGGGCCTCCTGTAACCTGAGCATCGCACCACACTGAGGGTGGGGGTTAGCACTCTGTGGCCTCCTACACTCAACCTCAACCAAAGAAACAGCAAACTGCTCCCGTGGAGGAAAGGAGGAAAAATAGGTTTGCTGGATTTATTAAAATATGGCACTACTCCACACTTTAAGGATGATTTCTGGAATTTTTAGGATAATGAGTCCACTGTGGAAGCCTTGCTGTGCAACGGGGTCAGGGCAGAAGTTGACAGTTAATCACAAAACATCAGCTAAAATGAAAAATCTTTATAAAACAATACATAAGCATAGACTCTAAATGCTTTTTACAATTGAAACACAATAAGTGTATGTTTTCTTTCCCAGTCATTTGATGTGCAACCAAGGCTTTTCTTGGGGTATGGGTCTGCGCTTTGGAGTTCCAGCTTCTCTCTCTTGCCTAAGCCAAATGCACATCATTTACGATTTCCAGTTGTGGTTTTCTTAAAGTGAAGCGAGATCTTAAAGACACCTGCAGAACAATCAGAATGCGAGACGCTTTGAGGATTTTGGGGTTTTCCCCAGTCTTTCATATTGTCTCACTTTAACGTAATCTTATCAATGTTATGGAGGAATCATTTACATATAAAAAACTGCATCTAGTTACAGTACACAATTCAATGCCTTTTAACGGTTGCATACAGTTTTCTTTTTTCCACATAAATCTTTTGTTTTAATAAATAAAGCATATTGGTGGCTTAGGTTTCAAATCTCATTTACAGATGAGGAAAACTTGTAGGCCCAAATAGGTAACAGTGAAGCTACTATTGCTGGGAGGAATGCATGTGCCACATGTGTTTTAAACCTAAAGAGCAGAGACTTCAAGGCAGAGAGCACCATACACATCACCCTCTAGACTAGATACCTGGGAGCCAACAAAGTTCATGCAGCCGCCATGTGATGCTCTACCTAATGCTGCAGGACCAGAGAGCTACCTCTAGGTAGGTTCCTAATCACAGCAAGCGAAACATTCTCCCCATGTTAATGATTAGGCCAACGGCATTAGCCACAGAAGGGTATCCACTAATAAATATAGAGCAGTATTAGGACAGCAAAGAGGAAGTTACACAGACACTCTCATTTTTTCACCTAGCAGAAGCTCCCATATAGTAGCAGTAGAGCAAAGGATGCAGTCTGCCTCCCAAAATCCTAGTCCAAAAATGTCCCATTGGCTTCTGCACCAAACAAGGCTCCCTGTACTTCTGGCATCCTCTGCTGGGCTGTGAAGTCCTGCCAGCTTTCTGGAGTGTTGGAAACCTTTATTTTATGATTCCCGTTATAGAGCTCAATGCCACCAGCTATTTCCTCAGGCAGGTAGACCTCCTGATCAGTGCGGACATCAGCGTTGCTTTTCGTGGCAATGTTGTACATAGGGATTGCCATTTGCTCTGCAGCCTTTACCAGAGAGAAATCCTGTTTCCTGCAACAATCATTTGGGGCTCCAGCAACTGGTACAAACCCTGGAGGATGAGTCCCTCCAGCAGCACTTGGTACCTGGTTGTACCTTTGACCCCTTGCTGAGTCTGCTTTGCTTCATTTAGCAGGTCTGTGATAAGAACGTCGCTTGCTCTGAGGACTCTGAGCCTGGCTTGATTCGTCAAGTTGGACATCTGAATTTTCTTCTGCTGCTCAACTTGCTTCTTTTCTTCTCGTAGTATTCCATAATCTTCAGTCTCTGGGTTTGCACAAGCTGATCTTTCTCAATGTTGAACTCTTCTGCCTTCGCGTCTATTTCTTCTGTTTTCCCACTGGCTTCTTGTTCAATGAAAGCCATCATATGTTTAACGTGCTTTTGCATCACTGAGGGCCGTGGTGAAAGCAATGCTAGGCCTGTGGGCAACAGGCTTGAGTTGAGGTTGAAGAGGACGCTGGGAAGAATGGAGCTGCATACAGTTTTTTTTTGAATTAAAGAACTAATTAATTTATGTTTTTTGAGACAGAATCTTGCTCTGTCACCTGGGCTAGAGTGCAGTGGTGTCATCCTAGCTCACTGCAACTTCAAACTTTTGGTCTCAAGTGATCCTCCTGCCTCCGTCTCCCAAGCAGCTGGGACTACAGGCATGTGCCACCACGTCCAGCTAATTTTTCTATTTTCTGTATAGATGGGGTCTTGCTCTTGCTCAGGCTGGTCTTGAACTCCTGGCCTCTAGCAATCCTCCTGGTTTGGCCTCCCAGAGTGCTAGGATTGCAGGCAAGAGCCACCACGCCTGGCCTGCATATAGTTTTATATATCAAGCTACAGTGCATTTCTATCACTCACTCCAAAAAGATTCCTTAATTTTAAGGACTTTTAAAACAGTAACTTGCCTTTATTTTTCCAAAGCATCTATAATATTTAGTTTTCATAGAAACCACAGTGTTCTCCTTTCTTCCTCTTATTTCATTGGTTGCCATACTTTTCTATTAAATTAGGTAATTGCACTTGATCTCAGCCAAAAGTCCGAGAAACAATAAATTAGGTAATTGCAACGTCGTGGCGTAAGCAGGTTTGGGTACAAGACTGGTGGACTCGTGGTAAGCATTAAACTCAGCTAGGGAGGCAGAAATGCACAGAAACACTAGAGAACAGCCTGCTAATCCTGAGTGTTCGGACAGCCATGGGCACGCATCTCCTGGGATGTTTTACAGAGGGCAGGAAGAACAGCCAATGAGTGAATCAGAATCAGTGAGGGGAGGGTGATTACGGAGTCTCTACTCAGGGCTGCCACATATCACTGTCCAGTTTGTGCACTGCACAAAACGCTGCCTAAATGGACAAACGGTGATTAAAATGCTGCTTTCGCTACTCTTTCTAAGCCCTGTGCTCTGCTGCAGATTCTTCCTTCCAGAGGAAGCCTGTCTTTCGAATTGGTCTACCCAGACGGAGTGCCTTTTTCTAATATGTGCCAAGGCTAGAAAGGCTAGTCCCACTGTTCTCCGTAAGTAACTTTGACCTTATCACTGCCCTTAGTACCTAGCCAGCAAATAAGGCAAGGCTACCCTGAATCATCCCAGTGATCCTCTATGAACCCCACACCGCAATGTATGGAGCACCTACTTCACTCAGTGGCCCCCCAATAAGCCATTACAAATCCCAGGGAATGTTTAGGCTCCCGAAGCTATTCCTTTTGAGTGAGTTGTCACGTCCCCCAGCCCAGGACACTGCTTGATTTGGAGGACTCTCTAGGACACTGACTTCCTTCTGGCAGGGCCTGCAAGCTCTGCAGTAGAACCCCAGAGTCTCCCCAGTTAAATCTGGTGGGTGCCAGGACACCTGCAAGGTCCAGCATCAGGGCAAAGTCTCCTCGTAGCCCCGTTGTCTTGATAAGCCTGCTGCACCTCTTATCATGGTTCATCCTTATTTCCTGAACCTGAGTATCCTGCCTGGTTTTCTCATCTGTGTTGTGGAGAGGAACAAAAATGTTGCCTTAATTACCTGTGTTAGCTAGAATTTTTTCAGTTATGTGACAAAAACCCAATTCGTGTTGCTTTCAGCAGAAAGGGGGTGTAATGATTGGCTCAGATAATTGAGAGTCCATGTGTGTACTTCAGGCACAGCTGGATCCAGGAGTTCAAGTGATGTCAGGAGGACCCAGTTCTCTCCATGCCTTGGGCATGCTTTCCTCTGAATTGCTTCTTCCCAGGAAGGTTCTTTCTACCTGGTGGCAAAGTGAGCACCAGCAGTAGAAGGTTGGTATCCTTCCTGCTTACAATCTCAGTGGGAAATTATGCCATCTTTCGCAGTGACCGAAAAATAAATGGTGAGAGGCTCTGATTGGCCAGTTTGGGTAGAGTCAGCTCCATCTGAACTGCATGGACCCAATGAGATTATTACAGAAAGGGGACAGGTTGTCCCTAAAGGGATGCTCTCAGAGAAAAAATAATAGTCATTGCTTTCACAATACTCATGTGTACAAATACACACACACACACACACACACACACACATGCACAGAGTACTTGACCAAGAGTACAGTTTAAGCTCTTAAACCTACCAGAACATACACAGCAACTGGGATTATTAATTGCATTTACTGCCACCAAATATCTTTCTCGGTAATGGACTGACATCAACAGAAAATATCAGCTCTGCCATTTGAAACACCCAACTGCTACCTTCCCTCAGAAATCAAAAGGCAAATTTCCCTTTTATTAATCATCTCTTTTCTTACAAGATTTCACCCTTTGTTTTTTTTTTTTATGCACTTTACAAGGAGAAGGTGTGTTTTTATGCTGTGTGTAGATCTTGGCAGTTAATGGAACCCTTTGATTTTTAAGTAAGAGTGAGTCCGGCGTGTACAGATGAGGCTCCAATAGGCTGGGGACGGTACCTTCGGGTTCATGCCTTCCCCAGCGCCGGATCGGAAGGATTGGACTGAAACTTTAAACATTTTGAGCAATACCTAGAATATGTATAATTTATAAGCCACACACCGTTGGCTGTCAAATAGGCGATTGATCTGACTCGGATCTTGTTAATTATCTTCCACATACATTACGCCTTAACAGATCTTCAGTATACTGTGTATCAATATTAATAAGATTATAAAACACTATTGATAATTAGGAACAGAAAGAGACCAAGTCTTTGATTCTGGCTGTTACAAATGCCCCTGCCTCTCTCCAGATTAGAGAGCGGTCCCTTCCCATTTAATAATATCAGATCAGAACATCCATGTCCTAAAGTGGGTTATTAGGAGACGGCTAAGATTTGCACCAGGATGCAAGGGGCTATCTGAAAATGGATATGGGAACGTCGCTGATGTGTGAGAAATTTGTGTCTCTTGTCTACAGGAGGCCAAATGGGGTGGGTGGGATTTAAGGGGGAGCTGTGCCCACTTTGATCAGCCAAATTCCTCATTTTCTTTGTCCAGACAAATCAGATTGGTTTGGTTTTGCGGGATATACACCAGGCTGGCATTTTTATCTTGACTTCTTCAATTGGATGAAAGGAGCCCCTTTGGGAAGACAGAGAAAGGGGCTGGTGAGATTCAAGGCGGATTTCAAGCCTGTCCCATTTTGGATGGCACTTTATTTTCTATTTTTCCTCTTTGGAAGAGCCCCCTGTTTTATGTTTTTGTTGGGTTCACAAACTCATTAACATCAAACAGGCAGATCTGCCACTAACTAGGAAAACACAAGCAATTTCGCATATAAATAGAAAGCTTGGAAGCTCAGGTGCTGGGGCCAGACCTCCTCCATGGGGGTCTCCCGCCTGGCTGAGGAGGGAGCAGAGGAGAGGTGGGACGGGAGGAAGAAGAGGGACACACTGAAGACGTCCCAGAGACCAGTCCTGACGTATTTGAGCAGAGATCAGTGGCTTCCAGGCCTGGGTGTGCATAAGAATGCCTGTAGGCATTCGTGTGTTTCACAAA
>RJWJ010029851.1:0-20321 GCA_004363605.1 Indri indri | reverse complement strand
AGGGACAACCCCATAAACCAACACAGTACCTTTCTTCTCAAACTAGTGGAGAACAGCAGAGTCACTCACACAAGAGTAATTCACCACCTGGGAGACTAAGCAAGTGTCCAAACTTACTAATCTCCTTTGCCAAGAGGTGAAGACAACAGGTCAGAGACAACCCAACAGGCTAAAACACCTCTAAGGCAATACAGGACCACAACGCATCTCCCCAGCACTGTCAACTAATGTGTCTTTGGGGTTCTGGATTTAAAGCCATAACCCAGCCCCAGCACCCCCAGCTCTTGACAAAGTAGCCTGATGAGAAAGAATCAGAAAAAGAACACTGGAAATATGAAGGATCATAGAAAAAAGTCTCCCCCAAAAGAAAATATTTGATTTCCATCAATAGATAACAATTTACATGATATGATTAAATTGACAGAGGAAGAATTCCAGATGTGGATTGTAAGAAAACTCAATGGAATTGAAGAGGAAATAGAAACTCAACACAAGGAAACCACAAGAACAATACAGAAAATGAATGAAAATTCTCTAAAGAAATTGAAATACTACTGAAAAAACCAAAAAGAAATCTTGGAAAGGAAGGAGGCTTTCAAGGAACTTCAAAACACAGTGGAAAGCCTCAAGAACAGAATGGATCACACAGAGGAAACAATTGCAGAACTTGAAGATAATGCCTATGTGCTAAACAAATCAGATGAAGTAAAAGAACACAGAAACAAGAGACAAGACCAAAACATATGAGAAATGTGGGATTATCTAAAGAAGACAAATATAAGAATGATTAGCATCCCTGAGAAAGAAGAAGAAAATACACAAGGGCTGGAAAACTTATTTCATGGAATACTGGAGGAAAATGTGCCTGACCTTGCCAGAAATCTAGACATCCAGATACAAGAAGAACACAGAACTCCTGGGAGACTCAATGTGAAAAGGCAATAACCACATCACGTAGTTATTAGGCTGACCAAAGTAAACATGAAAGAAGCAATCCTCTGAGCAGTGAGGTGAAAGCAGCAAATAAACTACAAAGGAAAACCTATCAAACTAACTATAGACTTCTCAACTGAAACTTTACAAGCCAGAAGGGACTGGGTGCCTATCCTTAATCTTCTAAAACAGAATAATGGGCAACCTAGAATTCTATACCTGGAAAAATTAAGCTTCATCTATGAGGCAGATATAAAGACCTTCCCAGACAAGCAAACTCTGATGGAATTTGCGAAGACCAGACCAGCCCTACAGGAAGTACTCAGACATGTATTACACATGGAACAGCACACTAGACACTCCCAAAGCAAAATCACTCAAGAGCTAAAGTCTAGAACCTGGTCTCCAAGATGGCTCAAGGAGTATAACAAAACAGTATGACTCTACATAACAATATGAATGGAAATCTACCTCAAATATCAATCCTCTCAATAAATGTGAATGGCTTGAATTGTCCTCTGAAGAGACATAGACTGGCAGAGTAGATAAAGATCCACAAGCCTAGTTTCTGCTGTCTACAAGAAACGCATCTAACCCACAAAGATGATTTTATGCCTGAGGTCAAGGGATGGAAAACAATCCTCCAGGCAAATGGAAATCAAAAGAAAGCTGGGGTAGCTTTACTTATTTCAGATAATATAGGCTTTAAAATAGCAAAAATAAGAAAAGACAAAGACAGCCACTATATAATGGTGAAAGGGAAGATCCAATAAGAAGACTTAACAATTCTTAGTATTTATGCACCCAACTCAGGGGACCCCAGGTACATAAATCAAACCCTGTCTGATCTACATAGCATGATAAACAATAATGTCATAATAGCCAGGGACTTCAACACCCCACTGAATGAACTGGACAGATCTTCTAAACAGAAAATAAGCAGAGAAATAATAGACTTAAACAGAGCTCTAGAATAAAAGGGTCTGACAGACCTCTACAGGGCATTCCACCCAAATAAAGCCAAATATACATGCTTCTCATCAGCTCATGGAACTTTTTCCAAAATTGATCACATACTAGACCACAAATCAGACCTTAACAAATTCAAAAAAGCAGAAATAATACCATGTATCATCTCAGATCATAGTGGTATAAAACTAGAGTTTAATTCCAACAGAAATACACACCACTTCACAAAATCATGGAAATTAAACAATTTATTGTTGAATGACTATTAGGTAAAGGAGGAGATACAGAGAGAAATCAAAACACTCTTTGAACTTAATGATAATGAGGACACAAGTTATCAAAATCTGTGGAACATAGCAAAGCATTCCTGAGAGGAAAACTAATAGCATTAAATGCTCACATCCAAAAAACAGAAAGCTTAAATATCAACAATCTAACAAAGAGCCTCAAGGAATTGGAAAAGGAAGAGCAAATCAACTCCAAACCTAGCAGAAGAAAAGAAATAAGTAAGATCAAAACAGAACTAAATGAAATTAAGAACAAAAGAACTGTATGAAAGATCAACAAAACCAAAAGCTGGTTTTCCAAAAAGATAAACAAAATTGACAGCCCTCTTGCCAGATTGACAAGAACTTGAATGGAAAGGACTCTAATAAACTCAATTAAAAATGAAAAAGGAGAGGTCACAACAGACACCACGGAAATACAAAATATTATCTTTGAATACTATAAAAACCTATATGTCCAAAAACTACATAATGTGGAGGAAATGGACAAATTCCTGGAAATGTACAACCTCCCTAAGTTCACCTAGGAGGAATTAGAATTCTTGAACAGACCAATATCAAGTACAGAAATTGGAGCAGTAATTAAAAACCTTCAAAAAGGAAAAGTCCTGGACCAGATGGACACATTTCCGAGTTCTACCAAACATTCAAAGAAGAACTCATACCTATACTACAGAAATTATTCCACAACATTGAGGAAGATAGTATCCTCCCTAACTCATTCTGTGAAGCCAACATCACCTTGATACCAAAACTAGGAAAGGACACAATAAAAAAAGAAAACTGCAGACCAATATCCCTCATGAATATTGATGCAAAAATCCTCAACAAAATTTTAGCAAATCTAATCCAACAGCATATCGAAAAAATAATTCACCACGACCAGGTGGGCTTTATACCAGAGATGCAAGGCTGGTTCTATATACGCAAATCTATAAATGCAATTCACCTCCTAAATAAAAGCAAGAACAAAGACCATATGATTCTCTCAATAGATGCAGAAAAAGCATTTGACAAAGTCCAGCATATCTTTATGATAAAAACTCTTAGCAAAATAGGCATAGACAGGACATATCTTAAAATTATCAAAGCCATATATGATAATCCCACAGCTAATATCATTCTGAATAGGAAAAATTGAAACCATTCCCACTTAGATCTGGAGGCAGACAAGGATGCCCACTATCCCCACTTCTATTCAGTATAATGCTGGAAATCCTTGCTACAGCAATTAGACAAGAGAGGGGAATTAAGAACATCCAAATGGGGGCAGAAGAGATCAAACTCTCACTCTTTGCTGATGATATGATAGTATATCTAGAAAACCTCAAGGATTCAATCAAGAGACTCCTGGAATTGATAAATGAATTCAACAAAGTCTCAGGATACAAAATCAATACACACAAATCAGAGGCATTCTTATACACCAATAATAGTCAAGCCAAAATTCAGATAAAAAATGCAGTACCTTTTACAATAGCATCAAAGAAAATCAAATATCTATGTATATATTTAACAAAAGAGGTGAGAGACAGATACAGGGAGAACTATGAAACCCTAAGAAAAGAAATTGAAGACGATGTAAACAGATTGAAAAGTCTATCTTGCTAATGGATTGGTAGAATCAACATTGTTAAAATGTCCATACTACCTAAAGTGATCTACAGAACTAATGCAATCGCTATCAAAGTACCATCATCATTCTTTACAGATTTAGAAAAAACAATTCTATGCTTTGTATGGAACCAGAGAAGACCTCATATAGCCAAAGCAATCTTAAGCAAAAAGAACAAACTGGGAGGTATCAGTCTACCAGACTTCAAGCTGTACTACAAGTCTATAGTAACTAAAACAGCATGGTACTGGCACAAGAATAGATACATAGACCTTTGGAACAGGACTGAGAATCCAGAGGTGAAACCATCTGCATATTATCATCTAATCTTTCACAAAGCAGACAAAAATATACACTGGGGAAAAGAATCCCTTTTCAGTAAATGGTGCTGGGAAAACTGGATAGCTACATGCAGAAGACTGAAACTGGATCCCCACCTCTTACAAAAATCAATACACGATGGATAACAGTCTTAAACCTAAGGCGTGAAACCTTAAGAATCCTAGAAGAAAATGTAGGGAAGACTCTTTCAGACATCGGCCTAGGCAAAGAATTTTTGAAGAAGATCCCCAAAGCAATCACAGCAGCTACAAAAATAAATAAATGGGACCTGATCAAACTAAAAAGCTTTTGTACAGCCACGGAACCTATCATTAGAGAGAATAGACAACCTACAGGATGGGAGAAAATATTTGCTCTCTATACATCCGATAAAGGGCTGATAACAAAAATCTATCTAGAACTTAAAAAAATCAACAAGAAAAATTCAAACAACCCCACCAATAAATGGGCAAAGGAAATGAGCAGAAACTTTTTGAAAGAAGACAGAGTAATGGCCAGCAAACACATAAAAAAATGCTCAACATCTCTAATCATTAGGGAAACACAAATCAAAACCACAATGACATATCACCTAACTCCAGTAAGATTGGTCTTTATCAAAAAAATCCCAAAGCAACAAATGCTGGCGAGGATGTGGAGAGATAGGAACATTCTTATACTACTGGTGGGACTGCAAATTAGTGCAACCTCTGTGGGAAAGAATTTGCAGATACCTCAAAGAGCTACAAGTAGAACTACCATTTGATCCAGCAATAGCTCTATTAGGCATCTATCCAAAGGAACAAAAGTCATTCTATAATAAAGACATCTGCACTTGAATGTTTATGGCGTCACAATTCACTATAGCAAGGATGTGGAAGCAACCCAAGTGCCCATCAATCGATGAGTGGATTAATAAAATATGGTATATGTATACAATGGGATACTACTCAATTATGAAAAAATGATGGTGATCTAGCACCTCTTATATTTTCCTGGATAGAGCTTGAGCCCATCCTCTGAAGTGAAGTATCACAAGAATGGAAGAATAGGCACCACATGTACTTGCCATCAAACTGGCACTGACTGATCAACACTAAGGTGCTCACACAGTTGTAATATTCTTTGGGGGTAGAGGGTTGGGGGTGGGTAAACTCACAACTAATGGACACGGTGAGTGTTGTAGGGGGGGAAAGGGCACATCTGAAACCATGGTTGGGATGTGGCAAAGTCATAACATGTAACCAAAATGTTTGTACCCCCATAATTTCCTGAAATAAAAAAAAAATTGATAATTTATCTGATGTGTATTTGTATATCCTCCATTCATTCAGTAAGTACTTACTATGGACTAGGCCCTGTGCTAATGCATAGTAAAGAATAGCGAGCAAAAGCAATAAGATCTCAGCCCTTAAAGAGCTCAGCATCCAGGGGATTCAACTGGCACTGACTCCCAATTACAGTGCAATTTTAACCACCACGTAAAACATGAAAAAGGCTTTCCATAGCTCCATCTCTCAAAATCTTAGCTCATATTTCTATTGCTCCAAATCTTGGCTCTTTCGGTATTTGTTTTAGCATTACATTCCAAAGGAGAAGACACTGCATTTTGTTAAAATTTTAAGAGTTTACTTCCAGGAGCTTGGCTAAGTACTCGTACATTATATGTAATCTAATAATAATTGAATAATTTAACAAGTATTTATTGAATACTTTTTACATGCCATATATAGTACTTGCCTTTTCCAGAATGTAGAGTTCACATCTTAGCAGAGAGACAGACAATAACGAAATGCATATAATAAACTGCAATAGAGATATGTCCTCTGAAAGAAAATATAGCTATGCTTTGTGAGTTGAGAGTAGAAGCACCTAATGCAGATGAATATGAGAGGCTAGCGGTGGTGTTTATTTTTATGTCTAAAAACTAGAGCTTATGTGTCTAGCAGTGACCATAAGAAATGAAAAGTAGTAGATTTATTAATTTGGCATCTTATTTAAAAGCAGAGATTCTGGTTTCATATTGCTCAATCCAAATATTTAATCATTGGAAAATTATAAAATTCTCTGCACCTTAATTTCTTCATTCAAAAAAATGTGAACAACAATAGTGCTTACCTAATGTGGCTATTATGAGAACTCAATTAGAAATATAAATGAGGAGCTTAAGTCAGTGCTTGCACCTAGTAGGACTACATAAATATTAGTTATTGAGTCATAAAATTGGGATGGTAGACTACGTGCTATTTCAGTCTTTTACTATTAAAATCTTTAAAACATTATTAACATTAGTTTTCATTTAAACATTTTAAAAACTTACTCATGTTGAAAATATTGAGAGATATGGACAGTTGTGTGTTATGTTAAAATAGTGTATATATTGCAGTATCATAATTTTCATTGATATATCAACAACTCTGATATCTCACATTTTTGTTGTAAACTTTCAATACCCTTAGAGCAAGATAAATTATACTCTCAATTACAAATTCTATATATAACAAGAAAAGTAAAATAAAAAGATAATTGTCTTGGTTTTAAAGTAAGTTTTGTAAAATTTTCTTTCTGGGATATATGTGGTATATTGATTAGTTTAATATAAATGAGACAGTTTATTAATTTGTGACTCCTTTTCATTGTTTGAGTTGCTATATTTAAAATAATTGACCCTTGATTTGCTTTTTAAAATTTTTATGTACATCACAAAGAGATAGTGAATGTTCTCATGCTTCTAATTTTTAAAGTAGTGTCAAAATTCTCTGTGATTTTCAGAATTTCAGTTGTAAGCCAAACATTTACGAATAATTAGATTTTCTTTCTAGTAAAACATTGCAAAATTGTCTTGATAGTATTCTTTTTTCACATAATACTAGGAATATAGTGTTTATTATCATTCTATCAAATTTATCAACAGCATTGTCTTTCAGCAGATACTTTAGAGTTTTCTAATTATAAAAAGCATTGTAAACTCAATTCTTCTTATACTGAAATAAGATAATTTAATTCTTGTTCCAAGAGAACAAGAAGGTCATTCTTAAAAAAAAAGCAGGTCGGCTGTCTTTAGAAATAGTCCCAAAATTTTAAACCTTCCACCTTGATCAGCTATGAATGACTGAATCTTTTTAAATGTTTTTCTTGTTTTATCTCTCTCTAATTTGATCAAAAGTATTGCCAACATTGTAGATATTAAATCATAAGTCAAGATTTTTTCTAACTCAATGCAACATTGACAGAACATTTACAGCAATAGATTTTTTTATGAGGAAAAAAGATTTTAACGTTTTCTTTAAGACCAAAGGATAGCCTCCAGCTTTAGAGAAAAGTAAAGTTGACAGTATATTTCATGGAAAACTACTGAAATTTTCCTCTGGCCTTTTTTTGGTTTGTTTTTAAAGTTACGTTCATAATTTTAACAAAAAAATGTTTCTAACACATGTACATCAAACTTTTTTCCTCCAGCCTTTTGAGATAATTTAAATTAAAACATTTTCCAATAAGTGGCAATATGACAAAGGCAAATTTTCTCTCCCAGAGTATCTCTGGAAACCAAATAAAGTATTATACGCAAACACAAATAGTTCAACGCGCACCATCCGAGAGATGGACATGCTTGAAACTCGGACTCGGGGGGGAGGAAGGGTAAGGGCAACATACGTAACCTAAACATCTGTACCCCCATAATATGCTGAAATAAAAAAAAAATAAAAAATAAAAAAATGAAAATGATTATGCTATGCAGAGAGAGGCAAATACATCATTTATATGCTCACTCTGGTTTTAACTTCTGAAAGAAGGCAAGTGCTGAATATTACAGTGCAAATCTTACTACCTATTTGTTGACTCTTTTCACTTTCTATTATTTTCCCTTTTCGTTTACCATCTTTTCCATGCCCAAAGTTTAGGTATAGAAAAAATTGTCTTACCACTATCACATATTCCATTTTTGCGGTCACAGTGACTCTAGATGTAAATTCCTAGAGAGTAAGCCTTACATCGTCAAGTTCCTCAGCATTTCTGCAAAATGTTTCTTTTCACAGGATGCACTTAGAATATCGTTTTATGAGATGACCTCATTCTTTCCATGTAACTTAGCTTCCTTCTTCCTCTTCACAAAGCACACCAATATAAAAATTAATTTACCTTTGATCTTAGACTATATAAAGCTTTTCCTTCTGATGTTTTTTGTCAGAAATTCTTAATAGTCAGTTTTAAAAATAGTGTGCGTACTGACACAAGATTACATACACTATAGGCATTAAGAGACTGACTCAGCTCTCAGACTGAACCCCACCGTGTGGTAAAATAGTGTGATTATGATAGAGTAGATTGCATTCTCTTCTGCGCACTTGCATAGGGTTTTCATGAATGCTTGTTGCAGAAGAGCTA
Organism: Indri indri; assembly: GCA_004363605.1. Classification (NCBI taxonomy): domain Eukaryota; kingdom Metazoa; phylum Chordata; class Mammalia; order Primates; family Indriidae; genus Indri; species Indri indri. The sequence continues at coordinate 11,810 of RJWJ010029851.1, read as the reverse complement.
ATCAAGGAGTTAAGGTATGAGTGTGTGTGTGTGTGTGTCTGTGTGTGTGTGTGTGTGTGTGTGTTTGTGTGTATGGGCCACAGGACTGAAATTTTAAGACAAGTAGTTTCTGCCTATATGGGGAGAAAACAAAATGCCACTGATAACTCCTGGAGTTCATACCTATCAGTAGTTGTCATTCATTAGCATAATTTAGTGTTCGTGAAATGGCAAGGTCTCTTGCACTCACAGTTTGGCAGCAAGAAGTGGTGAAGCTGAAAAAATAGAGGAGTTCATTATAAGTCTGCCCGCCCATCTGGCAAAATGTCAAGTCTTACACCGCCATGGCACGCATGGCCTAAATGTGACAAAACCAAAATATGCTTGTATGGGAGAGAACCGGTGCCTGAAAATTTGCCTTCTTAATTACTAGGAGAAATTAACATCTGACATCGGTGATGCTAGAATGTTTTTCAACACTCTTTTAGGTTATCTATCCTCAACCAAAGCTCAGTTTTCTGCTTTATTATTGAAAAGGCTTATACAGTTAAGGCGAGTCTTGTAAGGTCTTTAAGACAAAGTATAAAAATGATGAATGAGGGTTATCAAAATAGGTGAATACAATGACAGCAGGAAGTTACAGACCTATTTTTATCTGGTAGTCATTTCTATTCACTCTATAAATATTAATATATTCTGCTTTCTACAGCATGAAGATGACCACAGTCAGTTTTATCTGAACCAACTTCTAGAATTTATGCATATTTGGAAAGTATCCAGGTAAGACATTTTATTTCTGTTCCGAGACTACATCCTGACTGAGTTCTCAAAATGCCAAATCACAATATTTTTCGGTTGATTGTAAAAACCGTCCTTTCGCTAGTACTGTGGAAGCTATTGTATTTTTACTAGATATCTCCCTTTGGCAAATTCTGTTAATAATTATCTATTCTTCACAGTTATTCAGATATATTTGAAGAGCTGCTAACACTTTCCAGAACATTCTACATACATTTTAAAATATCTCTGCTGCTGGTTATTAATTTTCAAGGATTTTTTTCTCCTCATTCATTTTGTGAATTTGGTTGTGCATGTGTCACTAAGCTCTTTGTAAAGCTGGATTTCCATACTTTGAAAGACACCATCTCCTGCTTTAAATTTCTTTCTGCAACTCCCTGAAATTAATTGGCATATCATAAACAGAGGAGTGTGAATTAAAATTGGGAAACTCAAGTGACAGCAGATAAACATATCTTAATTGATCCTTGTATCTAAATGTCTGTGTGTATTATTTGGAAGAATAGACCTACCAGGCAGCTAAACTGGAGACGGTATCAGAGCTACAGTTTGCATGTTTCTAGAATTAAAGTTGTTCTGGGGTGAACCAGCAAAAAATATGGTGTGGGACGTATATATCATAACTCTCTAAAGCAAATCCTGATAAAAATATGAGTTTAAATTGTTTTTAGTGACTATTAATCATAGTTAATCACTTTTGGGAGTTATACATTTTGCATATATTTCATCTAATTCTCCCTTAAACCTTATGATAATACATATTATTCTACTTCAGAGTCAAGAAAACTTAAGTTCTGGGAGGGTAAATGTTAATAACTTGCCTAAGGCCACTCAGGTCATTAGTCTGACTGAAATTTGCAAAGGCTGTGTTCTTTCATTAAACTATTCTGTTTTTCCATGTGCAACTCTCCCCTCTGTCCTAAAATGTCTAACTTCACGCCATAAAATCATAGAATGTCTAGGACTAGAATGGACCTTAGACATAATCTTATCCACATTTTCATTTTAGAGCTAATTACATGGTTCAGGTATAGGTTCCTGTTGCATGGCATGTTATGCAAAAGTTTCCTTTTGCCAAAATAACTCTATCTAGAAACAAAGAAAATAGAGAGAGTGACATACACACACACACATCAAATACGACAAATTCTTTAAAAAGTGGAAAATCCTTGAGAGAGAGAGGACTGTTTTGAACTGACTTGGAGGAGGGTTGTTGTGCCTTGTAAGTGACTGGCTACCTGGGGCGCAGATAGCAAGCTGAGACTGTGGGGACATGGTCAGGGCAAGGGAGTTTCCATTCTGCTCTTGTCTTACCCACCATCGCCTGCCCCCATGCAGAAGTCTGGTGGCCTTGAGTACTGTGCAGGTGAAGGTGTCCAGAGGGTTAGATCAGGGCAAAGCAAAAGTGCTATTGCAGTGAGGAGTAGAGGAAACGTGTCACGGACAGCCCGGCTTCAGACTTCACCTCCTCCACCCCTTCCCTCCAACTCCAGAGCAGTGGACTACAGTCTGGGGAATGCCATCTCCCAGTGCTGTTTCTCCTTTGGTAAGGAAACTAAAACACAGACGTTCAAAACTTTGGCCACCATCATGCAGATATTTAATGACACAGCCCCATGACTAAAACCAGCTATAACTCTCGGTCAGTGCCTATTCCACTTCCATTATGTTCTGACACCTCCCGCCCGATCTTCCTCAAACGTTGTCTCACACAGGTCCATTCTCAGCCTCATCGAGGCCACTGCAAGACATAGCTTTCTGTGACACAGTGCTGCTTTGCTGACCCTTCCGAAATCATTTTATGGCATCATCAAAAGATCAAGGACTGGATGTCAGGAGCTTTTATTTGTCTTCCTCTTTTATGACTAAACTAACACTTAGAAGTTAAGCAAATAATTTATCTTGCCTAATTCCTAATAGTTTTTCCTATAAAATAGATACACTATCCAATAACAAAGTGTTGAAGTAGGTGCCTTCTTGAGGGTCTTAATAGTTTCAGGTTTTATATAAAAACAATCCCACTGCCCAAATCTTTAGCTATTCCTTTCCTCCCCTCCACGGACTTTTACATATTCTATGCATTTTGTCTTTGAACTGACAGATGGACTCCAACTAAAGTGCTAAGGTAATAAAAAAAAAAAGAGAGAATACTGCTACTATAAATATAATGGTGTGCTTTGATGCTGTGTTTTTGTGTTGTGTGACTCATGATTCAATTCAATTCAGCAGTTTTCAGAACAAATAAGAAGGTAAAGTCAATAATGTTTGGAAAAATAGTTTTAAATAGTGAAGCTCAGAAGAATCTCTGCTCAAATCACATATATTCCACCTAAGCATAGATAAAGCTGGAACAATAAAAGAGCTTAGGAAAGAAAAATGCAGAGAAATGGTGTCAGAGACAACCCTATCTATTATAAATATGTGCCATTAATTCTAAATGCAACTCTCTATGAGATTTTATATACTTAATATTTCTTGTTAATGTATGTCATGTTCTGCTTATGAATCCCTTAGCAACTTACATTTTGAATTATGATTAGTTTGATATAATGATCAGCCTTTCAAAGGTTTAGTTAATTTGTCATGATTTCTTGGGAGTTCTAAGATTTTCAAGTATGTTTGTAGTCTATGAAATTATAAAAACTTTATAAGACACCTATATGAAATGCTTTTAAAATTATGCCATCAGGCATCCTGTTTATACCATGCTTGTTACAGAATCATGGACAAAACAGAACTTGTGAGAAATGTTTGTGCTAAAGATAATAAGATAAGTTTTCCTACCCAATTTTAAACAAGGTTTTTGTTTTATCTTTCCAGACAATGCCTCTTAACACTAATCAAAAAATATGACTTCCACCTGAAATGCCTATTGAAAACCCAGGTATCGACTTCTGTTACTGTATCCATCAATTCAGTAAGTGTTTATTAAGAATCTACTATTTTCTAAAACTTCGCAAGTTTCTGAAGATAACCTTAATGAATACAGTAGATGGTCTACACTTGACAGCTTTTCATTTTTTGACATGGAAAAATAGACAAGCAATAAGATGCATGTAGTAAAGCGTTACAGCTGCTATGAAAGATCTGTGTGTATACAGGACACATTATAAAAGGATGATCAGTTTTACTCATTCGAACTGAATGTTGAAAAATGAGTATTGTATGTGCTTTCCAGCCAGAGAAGGGGCCTTGTGAAGGAAGGTGGGTCGCAGGAATAATTTACAGCAAAGAATAGCATGACCAGAAGCAAAAAGTCAAGAAACAGCCTGGTATGATTAGGCAACTATACAGAATTTGGAAACTGTTTGGAATAATGGCAACAATTAGCATTCAAGGTGAGAGCCTGGAAAGAGACCAGATGAAAGCAGCAGACAGGTGTCAAGTTATGTAGAATCACATGGACCTCTGATGGCTAATTTAACGATTTTGTAATTTATCAGCTGATGACATGAGCCGTTAGGCAGGGTAGTAGAATGACTGGTGGATAATTAGAGGAACATTTTCATTAGCCTAAAGAGATGATGAGGGCATGGACTAACGCTCTACTGTAGGCATGGATATGAGGGGACGGATTCATAACAGGTGCAAATGTGCAATTTACATGATTTGGTGAAAGACTGTGAGCAACAAAGGGAAGGGGTGCCTAGAATAACTCCAGATTCCTGGCTGCTGACTGCATGAAGACAGCAATTCGCTAAAAGAGTGAAAAGAGGAGAAGGTACCTTGGCAGGGGCAATGATGGATTCAGTGCAAGGCGACTGCAATTTGGCCACATATTAGGCATTGAAGTTGTGATCTCCTTTAGGCTGATCATTTCTTGCAACTTCTTCTTCCAGAAAAGGGTTTGTCTTTCACAGATAAAACATCATATTATTACAGAAAATTGTATGAGTCAGAGAATATTTTTAAAATAAGTATTTCCTTTTCTGTTAAATAATTGACTCCTGATATATATAAAAGGTTACACATTTTGGAGAATTACTCCTAATATTAATGAGCATTAAAGGGATCTGAAAATAATAAATTATATTTACTGATGTAGGTACTGAACTCATATGTGAATTCTACACAAAGATCTAAAGAAATGGAGATGAAAACTGCATGACTCTTATTCCTTCCCAAAGTGTAATCCTCTCACTCTAATTCCATTTTTCGTTCTTGAAACTGGCCTGACTCTGGAAGTTTAAGATGTGAAATGTGAAAAGAATCAACATTAGATTGTGTTAAGTCTCATAAAAGTGTCATTCTTCCTAGTGTAGGATTTGAAATTTACCAGGTACTCAGAGCACATTAAGACTTCATTCCTAGATCATTTATGTCTCTTTACTGTCCTCACTTTTGAGGTTATGGTAACCTACTTACGAGTAAATTTTGGCTATCTAAATGTCTCAGCCCTGCTCATGTATCATAGATATCTTTTTTCACACACACAAATTGTTGAGACTCTGTAACAGTTCTTAATTTCCAAATTCAGAAGTTTTATCATATTACTCATATATGAAGCCTCCAATATTTCCACTTTGAAAGAAACCATTGACTATTGTAAATTTTTCTAATATGACTTAAAAATTGGCAAAATACCAAAGAAATACTGTCTTTATCACTGACAAATGGTGATCATCACTCACAATGAAATTATTTTATAAATAGATCACAGTGGCTGTGATTTTCCAGATGAATTCAATCCAAAACAATGAGCTCTTTAAATGAGTTTTTCCTAGAAAGAATCAATGGTAAATACCAGAGAAATGAGAACAGAATATGATATCATCAATTCACAATTTTGCACTTTCTATTTATTTGACGAGTGTATTAAGTAGCATTTCCTCAATGTCTAAAACAGTATCAATTTGAAAAATAATATTTTTATCATATCTCCCAAACCTGGATTATTACAGATTATTTGAAAAAATAATAAGTGTGCAAATAAATAAATATGACATGAATATTATTGTTTATATAAATATTAATAATTTAAATTATTAAATATTTTCTTCCATCAGAATTATTATTTAAACATATTTTAGTCTCTACTCATTTCAGATTGGACATTCTATTCTGCTAAATGGCTAGTTTTGTAGGTAATTTACACAGAGCTTTTTCATTGGACGTTTTTTCTCTTTTCTATTCTATTAATACCCTGAAGTGTAGGGAAAATTTCTAAATTCATTCTGCATTCTGAAATTAAGAATAGAAGAAAAAGAAAAAATTTTCCCCAAAGGCATTGCTGAATGCTTACTTCATGCATACTACTGAAATATTTCCTCATTGGAATCAAGGGAAATGAAAATCCAAACCATATTCTGAAGTTGCTGATGATCTAGACAACATATTCACATAAATAACGTACATAGTGGTATGCATACAGAGCAAATCAGTATAAAACCAGATCTCAGCCTAGGTAAAAGAATTAACTTCTGATTCAAAATTTTTTCTTCCTACTGGCCTCTAATACATTGTCTCCTAAATTCTTATTAAAATTCCAATTAGAATGTTAGCGAAAGTTTAGCAATCCCTACCTCTAATGACAAAACTTACACTAGGATCTAGTAGCTGTTGAACTAATTATGAACTAGACGCACTAGGTGTGAGGAAAATCAATTCATGCTTTAAAATGTGGTTTGGCATCATGAAACATCTGCTTAGTATGAAAAGAGCTGAGAACTTCCAAATCCTTCTACCATATAGCCCATAACTCAGATGCTATACCAAGTAGATAACCAGGAGAACATGACATCTCTATTATTCAGGTTTAAGTAATTCAATAAGAAAGGCAAAATAATACTTATCTCACACTTGCTCAAGTCTAAAATCCAACTGTAGTCACCTAGACTAAAAAAAGATATATATAAGTAGAAAGAAAGAGGGCACAGAGGGATTTTATAGTATATATTTAGCTTTAAAGAGTGAAGCTCTCTTAGTAGCAAGCAAATCTATTGTTGGATTTTTTCAAAAGTTCCAATTTCAATCATAATTTAAGCACAGTGGCAGCCTAGGAAAAAATCAGGAGCAGAGATTCTAAAGTCAGATAGATGGATATGTCAACCCCCTACCACTATGAAAGTGTTTTCTTCAGCCTTCCTAGATCTCATATTATTCATCACTAGAGTGAAGATAATAAATATAATACAATGATATTTTAGTAATTCATGGAACAGTAGATGTAATGTGCTTAATATAACATAGTGACTGGAAAATAACAAGTGTTCAAGAAAAGATAAGTGCAGGTGTCACTTTATTGCTATTACTACTACTGTTTTTATCACTATGATTCGAGTAGAGGATTGTATAGGATCCAAAAGAAAAATGTCACAAAATTGATTTGCAGTCACAACAGAATATAAGAAAAGGTGTAAAAGGAGGAAAAATTCATAAGAAGAAAATAGGACAAAACGAATAAGTAACAAGGACCAGTTGAAAAGGCACAAAAGGAGAAGTCATGGAAATAAAGGAGATAAGGTCAGGCCACAGGAAAATGAAGCACAACTCCAGAATTGAAACCTACCTTAAAAGAAATAAAGGGCAGATTAAAACTGCTCAAAGTCAAACCTATTATGTATAGAATACTCCCAGATTTGAAAAATTATAAAATGTAAAGTAAAAGTAGATCCTCAAAATGGAAGATAATCACTAGTTAATATAATTTGGGTTCTTATTGAAATAGAAAGAACTGGAGGGTTTTGTACGAAGGAATAACATGGTCTGACATTCTATTTGCAATTTGTGTAGTGAATTATAAAATACATGAATAACATTATATACATATAAATTAAAAAATAATAACAGAGCACGTACTCATTAAACAATAAGTTAAGAAACAAAATATTGCTGTTGTAATAGGTGTATGTGCAACTTCATTATCTCTTCTCCTATACATAAGGTGAAAAATATTTTGTAGCTTTTCTTTGTTTCATCAACAAAGTTTGTATCTTTTAGGAATGCAAGATTTTGATTTCCTTTCTAAAATCTGCATAAATGGAATCAAACTATATGTACTTTTTAAACCCTGTGTCTTTCACTCAATATTGTTTGTGAGATTTATCCACTGTATTCCATGTGGTTGTGATTAGTCCCTCCTCATTGCTGTATAGTATCCATTAGAATGGACCTCAATTTATGTATCTATTCTGCTGCTGGGGTACATTGGAAGTATCTATTCTACTGCTGGCATACATTTGAAGTAACAGTAAGGGTTTTTCTAGTGTATATACCTAGGATCATAGATTTACAAAATAACAACAAACACTTTTCTAATAAGGTTGTCCACATTTCATATATATATGAAAGTTCCCATTGTTCCATCTTCCCACAAACATGTAGTATAGTCCAACTTTTTAAATGTTTGTCAACACGAAGTATGTATAATGACATTTTGGTTTAATTTTAATTTTCCTAACTATTAATAAATTCATGATTCTTCACTTTTTTCAAAATGTAACATTCACCTGTCCTCTTTTATAATTTACATGTTCAAACTTTTGTTCATTTTTCCACATTTCTTTATCTTTTTCCAATAGATCCATGGGAGTCTATATATTTACTCTTCCTTTGATTATGTGTGTTGCAAATATCTTCTGCCAGTTGGTGGCCTATCTTTTCACCTTCACTATGATGTCTTACTTATTAAATCAATTTTCTCAAAGTTTAATTTATATAAAATAAAATGTACCCATGTTAAGTAAACAGATTTGGCCATTTTTTAAATTGAACTATAAGTCCTCTTATTATTGAATTATAAAAGTTCTTAGGTATTCTAGAAGAAACTTCATTATGAGATACTTGATATATGTATTGAAAATATTTTCTCCCAGTCTGTAGTTTATTTTTGTTTGTTCACTTATTTCATTTACTTACATGCCATTCAAAGAGCAGAAATTTTTAATTTTTTAACTTTATAACTTATAATTTCTCATCTTATTTAATAAAGATTTGCCTATGTGAATTTGTATACATTTTCCCCAACCTTTTTAAAGACTGTTTATACTTTTAGCTGTTTTTTCATTCCTGGATTCATTTCGAGTTACTTTTTGTATGGGTTAGGAAGTAACTCTCAATGGTTTTGTTTTGTTTTTCTAAATGGATATCCACTCATTTCTAAATAATTTATTTTAAATTATATGCTTTTCTTTATTGCATAATCTTGACAACTTTTTAAAAATCATTTATCCACACACATATATATGTATGTATATCTAGTTCTAGACTTTCTTTTCTGTTCCATAAGTCTATATGTCTAGCCTTACATTGATTCAACTTTGTCTTGATTGCCATACTTTTATAGAAAGTCTTGAAATCAGGCAATATAAGTTCCCCAAAATTGTTCTTTTAAAAATATATATTTGGCTATTTTAGGTACTTTCCTACAATTGTGTTGAATCTTTGGATCAATTTAAGGAGAACTGATATTTTAAAATATTGAATTTTCTAGTCCATGACATCCAATCTAATCTAATCCATCTCTCCATTTATACAGATTTTTAAAATTTCTCTTAGCAATGTTTTGTAATTTAGAGTATAGGGATTATGTGTATTTTATTGCATGCATCATTAAGTATTTCATGGTTTGGTATGATATTATAAATAATATTTTAATATTATTTCCCAGTTGTTTGCTACTAGTATGTAGAAACAAAAATTACTTTCATATTTTGCCCTTGTATACTGTGTCTTGTTGAATTTACTTTTTATTTCTAGGAACTATTTTTTAGATTCCTTAGGCTTTCTACATACACAATTATGCCATCTGTGAAACACTGTTGCTTTTTCTCTTCAATCTGCAGCCCTTTTATTTCTTTTACTTGACTTATTGCTTAATACTTGCCAAGATCTCCAGCAGAATTTTAATAGAAGTGATAAGAACATAATCTTTGTCTTGTTATTCTGAGGGAGAAAGTTACGGTCACCATTAAGTATGAAGTTATGTGGAGCTTATATAGTTGTGATATGAAAAGTTAGTTGCCTTTTACTAGGTTGAAAAAGTTTCTTTCTATTCCTGGTTTACTAAGAGCTTCCGTCTAGAATGGATAATGAATTTTATCAAATGCTTTATCTGCATTTATATAGATGCATATATGGTTTTTCTCTTTTGTTCTTTTCAAATTTTAAAAATATCTTTCAATTCCTGGGCTTAACCATACTTACTAACAATTTATAATCCTTTGCATATATTTCTAGCTTCAATTAACTAATATTTTGTTAAGGATATTGATATCTATATTTATGAGGGACATCAGTCTGTATTTTTATTTTCTTACAATATTGTTAGATTTTGGTATCAGTGATGCTGGTTTCATAAAATAAGTTAGGAAGTCTTCTTTTTTCCTCTATATCCTAAAAGAATTTAAGTAGAATTGACTTTATTTCTACCTTAAATGATGTCATTCACTAGTGAAACTATCTGCTCTGGGGTTTTCTTTGTAGGAAGAATTTTAATTATAAATTCAATTTTTTAAAGTGACATGGAACTGGTTAATTTTTTTAGAGCTTTAAAGCCACAAATTCTCCTCTAAGTTTTAGCAGCATCCAACAAATTTTGACGTGTTGTCTCTCATCCCATTCTTGTTTTTCTAAAACTCCAATTGCATATATGAGTCTGTCTGACAACTTTTAGATGTTGTGTTCTGGGTTCTCCTCCCACACTTTTTTCCCTTTGTGTTTCAGTTAGGATAATTTCTCTTGACTTATCTTTAATTTCATTGATACTTTCCTTACCTAGATGTGTTCAATCTGCCAATGAGCCCACTGAAGGAATTCTTCGTCCCTAGTATCATACATATTTTTATATTTCTATCATTTCCATTTTACTTTTTCATATAGGTTCCACCTCTCAGCTAAAATCCCCCATCTGTTCATGCCTGTTGTTCACATTTCCCACTAGATCCTGTAATATATTTATGACAGTTATTTTAAAGTCCCTGTCTGATCGTTCTAACATCTGGGTCATTTCTTAGTCTGGTTTTGTTCATTGTTTTATTCACTGACAATGGGTTGTATTATCTCTGTTTTTTGTATGTGGATCCTTAGTTTTGATAGAATGCTACACATCATGTGTAGAACAATATTAAAGACTGAGGTAAAGTGTATTCAGACCTGGAAATGGACCGCGTTCTTCTGTTATGCCAGTGGTCCCCAACCTTTGGGGATGGTTTTGGGATGATTCAAACGCATTGCATTTATTGTGCAGTCAAACCTCTCTGCTAAGGATAATCTGTATTTGCAGCCACTTCCCAGCACTAACACCACCACCTCAGCTCCACCTCAGATCATCAGGCATTAGATTCTCAAAGGAGCGCGCAACCTGGATCCCTCACAGGCATAGTTTATAGTAAGGGTCATGCTCCTATGAGAATCTAATACCACTGCTGATCTGACAAGAGGAGGGGTTTCTGCGGTGATGCGAGGGATGGGGAGCTGCTGTAATTGGAGATGAAGCTTCTTTAGCTCCTCTGCCACTCACCTGTCATTCATCTCTTGCTGTGCAGCCTGGTTCCTAACAGGTTCCTACCAGTCCACCGCCTGGGGATTAGAGACCACAATGCTACACTATTCGTATGTGGGGTTGATACAATCTAGTCAAGATTTGAGCTTTATTTGTGTTTTGTTGTTGCTATTGCTATCATCAGGGCACTACAGACTTCAAATTCCTCTAGCAGTTAGCTATTACTATCTGTGCTTATAGTGGAACCTGTAGCCCTGTGAAATTTTTCTAAGTGTTCCTGCTTCACCCTCAGCTTTCAATGGTCCTTGCTTGTCTGTGCCACAGAGAGGTTCTCTCTCAATGCTCTCAAACCTCTCCCGGGAGTACTCTGATCTTGCTTGTTTATTACTCAATGCTAGACTCATTTTGGCGGTGGGGTCATGGGGGTTCTATGTTGTAATGATACAACCACAGCCTCAGGTGGGCTCCGTACTTGAGCTTCAGGATTGGGGCTTTCTGAGCATCCTGTCCCTCCTCCACATGGCGGCCAAATTCTGTCTTATATCTGCAGTTAGTACCATGCAAGAGACAGGTCACTGCTCCTCCTCCCTGA
>RJWJ010029850.1:0-20304 GCA_004363605.1 Indri indri | reverse complement strand
TTTTTTTTTTTTTTTTTGAGACAGAGTTTCACTCTCTTGCCTGGGGCGAGTGCCGTGGAGTCAGCCTAGCTCACAGCAACCTCAAACTCCTGGGCTCAAGCAATCCTACTGTCTCAGCCTCCTGAGTAGCTGGGACTACAGGCATGCGCCACCATGCCCGGCTAATTTTTTCTATATATATTTTTAGCTGTCCAATTAATTTCTTTCTATTTTCGGTAGAGACGGGGTCTCGCTCTTGCTCAGGCTGGTCTCAAACTCCTGAGCTCAGAACGATCCGCCCGCCTCGGCCTCCCAGAGTGCTAGGATTACAGGCGTGAGCCACTGCGCCCGGCCTATCTCAGTGTTCTTAAACCCTTCCAGCAGTAAAATTACTTTAAAATTCTAAGCATTAAAAATAAATAAACAAAAGCTAACTCAAAATGGATCATAAACCCAAATGTAAAACACAAAACTATAAAACTTCTGGAAGAGAATATAGGAGAAAATCTAGGTGACCTTGGATTTCATGATAACTTTTTGTATATAACATCAACATCAACATCATGTGCCACAAAAGAAAAACTGACAAGTTAGACTTCACTGAAATGTAAAACTTCTACTCTGAGGAAGACATTGTTATAATAAAAGAATAAAAAGACAAGGCACAGATTGGAAGAAAATATCTGAAGGACATGTAAGTGATAAAGAACTGGTATCAGAAATATACAAAGAATTTTTAAAACTCAACAGTAAGAAAACAAACAACCCAATTTAAAAATGACCAAAATATCTAAACAGACACTTCACTAAAGAAAACATACAGATGACAAATAAGCATATAAAAAATGCTCAACATCTTAGGTTATTGGGGAATTGCAAGTCAGAACAATGAGATACCACTGCCTAGCTATTAGAATGACTAAAATCCAAAACCCAGATAACACCAGATACTGACTAGGATGTGGAGCAACATGAACTCTCATTCATTGCTGGTGAAAATGCAAAATGGTGCAGCCACTTTGGAAGGCAATTCAGCAGCTCCTTTCAAAGCTAAATATAGTTTTACCACACTGTCCAGCAATAGCACTCTTCGATATTTACCCAAAAGAGTTGAAAACATACATCCCCACAAAACTCACACACAAATGTTTGTAGCCGCCTTGTTCATAATTGCCAAAAATTGGAAGCAATCAAGATGTCCTTCAATAGGTAGATGGATAAACTGTGGTAGATTGATACAATGAAATGTTATTCATTGATAAAAAGAAATGAGCTATTAAGCCATGAAAAAATAGGGAGGAAACTTAAATGCATGCTACTAAATGAAAGAAGCCCATCTGAAAAGGCTACCAATTCTAATTGGATGACATTCTGAAAAAGGCAAAACTCTGGAGACAATAAAAGGATCAGTGGTTGCCAGTGGTTTGGGGGATGAATAGGTGGAGCACAGGGAAATTTTAGAGCAGGGAAATTATTCTGTATGATACTGTAATAGTGGATGCCATTATGCATTTGTGAAAATCTTAGAATTACACAATACAAAAAATTAAACCCTAATGTAAGCTATGGACTTAGAGATAACGTATCAATATTGGTTCATCAATTGTAACAAATGTACCACACCAGTGCAAGATGTTAATAGCAGGGTAAACTGTGCGGGGGAGAAAGAGTTTCTATACAAAGCAACTCTCTTCACTTTCTGCTCAATTTTCTATAAATCTAAAATAGTTCTAAAAGATAAAGTCTAATAATTTAAAAAGATAAAAAGTACTTCTGGGCAAGACAGGGAAGCAGAAGGCTCAGAATCTTCCCCACTAATCCCTCCCAGAAGCCATCACTCCATGTAGGCTGCTGAACTCATCAAACTTTTTGTAGCAAAATGAAGTGAAAATAGCTGAGTCCCAGACTCCATTCTTGACAATCTCTGGCCCTGGACCACATAAACAACTATTGGGTGAGAAAATCCTAATGAATGCAGCAAGTGTAATCACAGCCACTGCATACCAGGAAATGTACCAACCATGTTGCATCACTTTATTTAATATTCACAATAACGTGTGACATGGTTGTAGGGAAAAAAAAAAAACAAAACTCAGAGAGACGATGTGATTTCCTCACAGTTACATACCTATTTATTGTGAGAGCTGAGTTACAAACTCTGATCCACTGCATACCAATACTTGTGTTCTTCCAAATATGTAAATTTTTTTCTCAATGCTGTGTGAATTCCCTTGAGTTATAACCCCTGGGTTCTGTGTATGTAATATTTTAGATTGGTACAGTGTACTTAAAGCACTTTTCCAGCAAGATATTTACATGTCTTCTCCAAAAATTAACATTCTCACCATGACTGGCTTGTTTGTTGCTATTAATAATCCATTCAAATGCAAAGTTGTCAACTCTCAAATATGCCCCTGCTCCAACCAAACATAGCCTGCATCTTGTTACTTTAGGTCACAAGTAGCAGCAGGCTGCAGCGAGCACAGGAGTAAGATACAGTCAAGATTTTAAAAAGTCAGTATGGTCTGCCGAGGATCCAAAATGGTAGCATATTTTTAAGGAAATAGGTGTCTGTAAAGGAATCAGGCAGTAAGATCCAGAAAGTAAGAGGAAAATGAGGAATCAAAAGATCCACTCACGGCCTGAGTGACCAATCCAGAAATAAACAAAGGTAGAGCAAGATGAAGACGGAACTCAAACCAGCAGGGAGAAGCACTGAGCTGCTCTGAGCTACTCTGCCTCATCCTCAGAGCTTTTATAGGTTTCCTGGGAAGAGCAGATTTACACGTTGAAATATATGGAACTCACCTGTCTGCAGTGAACACAGGGAGAGGAAGGTATAGTTCCTGTGATAGTCTTTTATTTTCCTAATAACAAGGGCAGTGATATTTTTAAGATTTAACTATGTGGCGAGCACTATGCCTACACTATAATACGTTACCTCAAATAAGTGTCAAAGAAACTCAGTGAAAAAGATAACATTATCCCCATTTTACAGAAGAGGAAGTGTGGCTCTAAAACCTTCAACAACTTCTTTATAGTAGGTTTGAGTCAAGATTCAGATGCAAGTCCTATCCGTTCCAAAATAACATACTGCCTTACTACTACATATTGGATGGTGATAAACTATTATTCACTGACATTTTTTAAAGATCTGTTTCATTCATCCCAATAATATTAATAGCCATAATTAAAATGGAATGGCCCTTTATTGGGATGAAGCTTTAAGCTAGTGGAAAGCGTGGCAGAATTGTGCCAGGCTAGTCAAGCCTCTATGCGATGCAGTACAGAGACTCTCCTGGCCTCGCCATCCACCCTGGCACAAAAGGAACCTCATCTTGTTGTCCTTTTGTGTCCCCAGCAGCAAGTACCTTACCCGAAACTTATCAAGTGGTTAACAGATGCTTATAAAGTAATGATAAAGGTATATCATTGGCATTACAGTTACAAGAACAGACAAGTCAAACACACTAGTGTTCAAATCCTAATTCCACTTATTCAATGTAGGACCTTGGCCAAGGTACACAATCTCACTGAGATTCAACATCCTTGTCAATAACAGGGGCCATGATAATACCTACCTCATATTGTTGGGATGATTAAAATGAAATTAGATATTTAAAACAGTAAGTACATTGCCTGCTCTACAGAACATAATAAATACGCTTCTTTGTTTTCTTTTCTACATAACCTATTGCACTTTGTCATTAATAGACTAGAGATTACAGTAGTTTTAATATTGAAATATATTCTCCTATGGTTGATAATGAACATATCTATCTTATTTAGGGCATTGATTTTAGAATACAGTAGATGATTTTCTCGATGAAGATTATTTAAATAGCAAAAATAATCTTCTTTGCAAATTAGCATCCCTGTCCCACAAATCTGATATCTGTTCATCCTTTGAATTCCATCAATCCTCAGTTCTTCAGGCTGTAGCTGTTTTATGGAAGTCACAGCAAAACAGGGCTCTGATTTGTCAGTTACACTCCACAGATATGAGAGTACACAGATAAAAATCTATTAGGCCAGCAGGGAACCCATTAATGTTCCAGTGGCAGTAATTAAATCCGGATGGAAAAATAACTACAAATATTTTCCCAAAACTGAACCAGATGTTTCGGCAATTGGATGAAGGCTCAAACCTGAAAATCTCCACATGCCATGGGCAAAGGCTCCAGAAACAAACCTTCTGTGAGCCACAGACTGTACACTGTCTCAGCCTGCTGGTGACACTAAATAACAGCAAAAAAAAAAAAAAAAAAATCCTCCTTTGGGCTAACTGCAGTCCATCCAAACACACAAAGAAACAACTGGAAGAACTGGACATTTATTAAAAACCCCTCTGATAATGATTCAAAATGATTAACACATTCATATTCCCACGTGTGAGACCACAATCAATTCACAGTGGCGCTCCAACTTAGTCATGCCTCATATATCATCTTTCTAGGTAGCTTCCACAAGACACAATTTCCTAATTAATGGGCAGTAAAAATATTAATTATTGCCATTTTCATTTAGTGTTCAATTAACAAACGAAAACATAAAATGCATTTCCATGGCTGGCCGAAAGTGACCTGGGGGACCTCTATTTATTTCTGTCTTTTAGATTGTTGCTTTCTTTCTTTTTCCTATCTTGCTTCTCTTAGACATCTACTCTGGCCTATTTCCCCTTGCAGTACATCATTTAAATATCTTTACAAAATGTTTTCCAGCGAGGCAGAGCTCACTCCCGCCCTGGCATGTATATTTACCGTGAAGCTGTCATGATATCCTGCCATGAAATGAGAGGAGAAGGGTTATTTGATCTGTAGAGACTTAAATTAATAACGGCGGCACTGGTTTCCATCAGCAAGGTCAGCAGCAGTGGGTGAGAGGAACCCTGGACCAGCTGGACTTTAAATCAGTGCAGTGCGCCTTGAACTTCAAGAAGGGAGGAGTAAGAGCCACTCCCGGCCCCCAGCCATCGCGCCCACACAAGACCATGGAGCACACCAGAGTGACACCGGCTACTGTCTCCTTATGCTGGCCAGTTTCATTCTGTCAAGTCAATTGCTACCCTGGTACCTCTCCTATTAGCGTTAATTTATCTCCAGTGTTAAGGAGGTTAACGACACTGTTATTTTCCCTGCTACCGAGTTTTCCTGCCTGTCTGTGGAATAATATTCCGAGTAACCTCATCAGAGGAAGGAATCACAGAGAGGACCTGGCTGGACAATAAATAACCTTTAAAAAACAGTGTGTCCTTCAGAGAGAGGAAATCAAGCAATGTAATGTTAATTGTGGAGACTACGGAAGAAACATTTTTTATCCGTCAAAAGAGACAGTATAATGGTTTCACATTCTGTAAAACACAACCTCACACAAAATCCTACAGTAAGGACTGGAGCTCTAATTTCAAGCAGTTCTTACCAGTTCACATGGAAACTCTAAGGTAAGAGTTGCATATATTTTCTAATTAGGCTTCACAATTCTTCTTGCTTTATTTTTCTGTCGAACATTCCTGCATAGGCCCGAGTGTCCCACGGTGATGAAGTACAGCTAGGAGATAGTTTCTTAACTCCCTCGGAACGGAGAAGCTGCGTATTCCAAATCAAAGAATTTCCTCGAGTGGTGATCAGCTGCATGCCCCCGTCTCCCTTCAAATGATGATTTGTATTGTGATGTGTTGATCTGGTAATTGCCAACTTTCTACAATTCATGTGTATAAAACTCCATGCTGTTGTAAGCACAATTTAAATGTTATTTTAAAATTATCACCTAATATAACTAGAGAGATTGAAGTACTCTGTAACTCTGTGATTTGATGATTCCGGTGATTTGAAAAGACTGTTCTTGAAACCCTTTGGGAGATGATTAGTTCATTATTATATTTTAGAGTTAGCCTTCCTTTTTCTTTATAAAATTTGACCCCTTGGCATTATATTCAATTCAACCCATAGAGAGAAAAAAAAAAAATCTGCTATTCATGCCAACCAACAAATTTCCAAATACTACTACAGCAAATGATTCCCAACATAAACGGCAATGAAAATGTGAATAAAATTTTAAATAAGCCCTCAGTCTCTTAATATTCTCTTGCTTGAGAAACAGTTTTGAGCTGGCTGAAGCAAGCACTAAAATGTTTTCATGCAACCCTATATCCTACTCTGACATAGAATATATGTGGAACTTCACCCACAACAAGTCCAAGCTACGGCTGAGGTCAAATTCAACTCTTTAAGGTATGTGTTCTTCTCAAGAAAAGCAGATATCTGTTTTTTCTTACATCTAATGAATAGATGTAAGAAATTGCCTTGCATTCCTTGTCTTCCTCTTTTAGAGGTGCTTTCCCAAGAAGAACCTGTAATTTGATCACCTCATGAGAGTTACAATATACAGAAGGAGTTAGTAGAAAATCACAAAGATGAGCTGAAATGTTTATGCTGAGAAATCCACTGAGTTTACTCACTAGCTAAGTGGTTTGCTCTTTTGTGCCACCCTTGCAGAATACTGTTCCATCATTCATACACTTTATCAAAACTATAAAGTATTTTGTGTCATGGATCTCTAGGACTACTTTTAGATAACCAAAATTATAAATATTATTTCCATGAATCCCAGTAGCCACACAGAGACAATTGCAACTAATTACAACTAGAAGAATATAGGCATTTACCCCCATTGAACTCATGAGGACACTAAAACTTAGAGAAGTGGGGCAACTGTAAGGATTGCACAGCTGTTAGTGGAGAGCAAAGTGACCTCAAAGCTTGTGCTCTTTGTACAGCACCTCTCTGCCTCCCAATGTTGTGCACCTTGTGTCGACATGCTCCATCCTGGGAAACAGCCAACATCTCTGGGCTAAACATTAGCCCAGACGTAAATGGCTCATCCGTTTTGACATTGGTCATTAACTGTGAGCACCTTAAGGTGTCTGCTCAGGTTGTGAATCACTGTTTTGAAAACCATCCGCACGTCCCTGGTAAAAATTAGAGATAAAGATTAACTTAATGATTCCCATTAGTACTATGGCTTATATGGTATATTTTCCTCATTGTACTGTCACGTAAATATGTTGTTGGTTGCAAGCACAACCACCTGAGAGTTAACTTATGCTCTAGTGATTCATAAGGGTAATTGCTAAACCAATTGAATGGACAGGGTAAAGAATGAGAACTGGAAAACAGGAAGCAGGCAAGGAAGTCGAGGGATGGGAATCTGGAAGGAACATCATCACCACTGCCACTGCGCAGGTCTGACACCACTGAATGCAAACTCCACAGTGTCATCACTTCTGCTAGGCTATGTCTTCTCAGAGCAAGGTCACCTTCTTGACATTCAAAGTCCTGGGTGAAGATATTAGATTGGTGAAGCCTAGGTCACCTATACTTCCTCCCACTTGGTCTCCAGGGAATGGGGAGAAATTGAATAAATTCTGCAGTGAAATTGTAACCTGGCCTCCCAATTAAGATTTATACAGTGGAGTCTCAACAAAACCAAGAACCAGGTAGGGTGTTCTTTTGCCAAACATCAAAAAAAAAAAAAAAAAAAAAAAAAGACACAAGTGTCCACTATAAGTAGCTCTGTAAGACTCTTTCAAAAGTTTCTATTCACCATAAATAAGATTTATAGACATTCAATTATTTGATCAAAAATATAGACTGATGAATTGTGCTCTCTTTAACTCCCAAGTCTCTAAGTTTGGTTGTTTTTATTTGGTTTGGATTGAAATTATAATTCATAACCAGTGTGATATAGGAAAGAATCTCTTTCAATTCAATTTATACCTTTTTTCACTGTTGCAACTTAAAATCATAGAAAAATATTGCTCTTGGAAAAATTAGCAGTGGAGGGAGGGAGCTGTGACCTGGTGGAGATGAAGTCAAGAATCCTGCTTTCCAATCATTTTTCTACCACCTATTCTCTCTGGACCCTGTGCTACTGGCATTTCTGCTGCAAGCCCAGACACCTCATATGTGATTTGGAGCCAATAATATCCTGGCAGGATGTCTCTGAGGGTGAAATGTGGTAGTTCCTGGCACATAGTAAGCACTCAATGACTATTAAATCTAAATGTTTATCTCTTCACAAGATTTCATCCACTAGTTGCAAACTATTGACTATCACACTTTCCTCCCATCACTATTTTATGCTCAAAAGGGCAACTCTATATCCTAAGTATGTCTAAACTGGCAGTTCGGGGCAAGGTTGCCTGTATCGGGTTATAAAACTTAAACCATAACTATAAACCACATTCCTCTCAAACATGTTCTCCTCCAACCTTTATACTATTGAGATTCTCTGTAAACAAACTCATTTTTCCTGGGGAGCTTCATCAGTTGGGAAGTTATGGTGGTCAGGGTGCCTGCTATGTTCAAAGCATTTGAATAGGCTGATGTCGAAGGTGGGCACAGGAAAGTGTAAAGTGCACTTTCTGCCCTCTTGGGAGCTTACA
Organism: Indri indri; assembly: GCA_004363605.1. Taxonomy (NCBI): domain Eukaryota; kingdom Metazoa; phylum Chordata; class Mammalia; order Primates; family Indriidae; genus Indri; species Indri indri. The sequence continues at coordinate 11,882 of RJWJ010029850.1, read as the reverse complement.
ATTCAGTTGAGAAGCAAAGTACAAAGGCAGAGCAGACTTGTCTACACCTATGCCAACAGTAAGTTAATTACACGTTGGAGTACACTACCCAAGGATAGAGTGATCACTGGGGTGAAGCACCGACAGGGAAGAGGCAGGTGAGAGTGCACGGAAAATATTTGTTCTTGAGAAGAGGATCAAAGGGAGAATATAATTCAAATGGGAAAGAAAAGAGAGAGAAGTCTATCCAAGTAATCCAGGATAAAATAAAGCAGGATAGAATAAGAATATTTTAGTGTGTCCTAGAGAAAACTATTTTAAATATCCAGAGCTTTCAGTAAACCAAAGAAATACATAGGTTTCCCCCATCCCTCCTCTCTAGTGAATTCCCTGCCTTTTTCTTCACTAAGCCACCGGCAAATGAGAATCGATGTGTCATGTGGTCCCACAAAATTCCCCGTCACCTCTTTCATCTTGAATTTACATACTGATCCTCGCCATCAAACTATTTTTTAATCAAATTACTACACCTTATATACACTCTCTTTCTTGGTTTCATAAAGACATGTCTCAATTGTTTAGTGTTTTAAAAAATATTTCCCTGAAAATGGTTCTAGAATCCCCGGAGACCTTCCAGGCACAGTCTCCCTGGGGCTTTGCTAAATCTCTGAGCTTCCTCATCCAAAGAGAGCAGGGAGTAAGAATTCCAAAGGGAAACTTACATTGACAATATGGAAGGTAGCTAAGGGATTATAATTTACATGCCAAGAGGGTTCTTAACAAAACACGTTTTGTGAGCCTCTGTTTGAAATGTTATTTTTATGATGCCAGCTATGGTAATTGTGCTGTCCCTGAAGTATCAGAGGTAGGTGGCTAATTTTCGTAGTGATTCAGGCCATCATTGAGAGACTAGGTGTTTACTGTCCTGATCTCATCAGACGACTGCTGATTCTTTTTCTCAATAGCGTCCTAAATGTTTTTACGTCTCTTGGTGGATTTTATTTTCCACATCTTGCCTTTGGTCTCACAGTACTTCGAGTCTGCCTTTATCCCGTGTCATGATTATATTCACAATGAATGGGCTTGGGCTGTCTGAGTATTAATTCCAAATCTTTCAACATTTCAGTCATCAGCTTCTGAACTCATTTTAACACTATTTATATATTTCTACCTTTAAAAATTGGTTCTGTGGAATAATGGTACCCATACCACCCCATGAATTAATGAAAATTTAAAACCTCTATTATAATAGATTTCATCAAGAGTTTCAGGGCTTCTGCTACTCTAGCACAGGAGCATTTAAAAGATGTAACAGACTTACTGTCATGGCCACAGAGCAGACGTATATACTGTACTACAGCTGTCAGAGATGCTCCTGGATGAGAATAGAACTGTAGCAAGGTTTACCGACTTCATACTGGCTATAAGGGCTCTGCGGCTGACACATGGCATTGTTCACTAGCACTCTCACTTAATGAACTCCAAGGAACCTGGAGTAAAATAGCTGCATTCAGAATTCAGTTTGCCCATGGCCACCAATATACATGGAACAATGATGAGTGAAACAAGAGCAAAATAGGTGTTAGAGAGGGAAGAAAACAAAGAACTAGAAATCGGGTTGCTTTCATTTTAAATACATTTCCAAGGGGTTCCCTGACCTTTTTCTTTCTTATGCTGAGTTGTTTTCCTCCCAAGACAAAGATTGGCCATCTACTGCAGACGGCTGGGAGGAGAAAAGACTTGCTTGCCTTATATTATTATTTATTCATTTTTCTACTTAATCAGCAAACATAAATTAAAGGCTTCCTGTGGTTCAGCTGGGGCCTTCCCCAATTGTAGAAGGAAAAGACATAAGAAGAAAGATGATTGAGCTTAGGGGTGATGAACAAGAAGGTAAAATGCTTGTATATCAACACACAGCTCCTTAAAATTTGAGAAATCATGTCCAGAGCAGCCCAGATGTGTTAGTTATCTATTGCCACATAATAAATTACCCCAAAATTTTGTTGTATAAAATAGCAAACATTTATTATCTGTTGTTTCTGTGAGTCAGGCATCCAGATGCAGGTTAGCTGGGTCCCTCTGGCTTAAGGTCTCTCCAGAAGTCACAGTCAACTGTTGGATGGGACTTCGGTGTCATCTGAAGTCTCAACTTGGGAAGGATCTGCTACCAAGCTTGCTTGCAAAGTTGTAACAGTCCTCAGTTCCTTGCTGGTCATTGAACTGAGGGCCTCATTTTCTTGCTAGCTGTTGGCCAGAGACCTGCCTCCATACTTTGTCATATGAGCCACTCCATGGGGCATATCACAGCATCAGTTGGTTTTCCTCAAAGCATGTAAGCAGGAAAGAATGTTTAAAATGAAAGCCATGGTCTTTTTCTAATCTAATCTTGAAGAGCCATTCCATCACTTTTGCCATAATTCTTTTTGTTAGAAATGAGTCACTAGGTCCAGCCCACACTCGAGGGGTGAGAATCCCACAAGGGCATGAATACCAAACAGTGAGCATCACTGGAGACCATCTTAGAGGCTACCTATGATACCTACCTGTAGGCATGGAGATGTTGAGACCATTTGCTTTACTCATATCTTGTCAGCTAAGAGGTATGAAGACTAGCAATAAAGTTCCTAAAATTATCCACCTAGCTGAGGTTTCCATATGTTCCGGTTTGTCCAGGGCAATCATGGTTTAAGCCTGTTGTCCTGGTGTGATTATGAATAATGTTCCCATTTACTTTCAAAAGTGCCTAGGTTTAAAGGATATATTACATTAGAGCTGGTAAATAAAACTTTGTGTGCTAATAAAAATGTTCTGCATCTATGCTGTCCAATACGGTAGCTACTAGCCATGTGTAGCTATAGAACAGTTGAAAACATGGCTAGTATAACTGGGCAACTGAATTTTTAAACTTTTTTAAATTTTAATTAATTTAAATTTAAATAGCCACATGTAGGTGGTGACCTACAGTCTGGGACAGCATAATATTATATGGTTACTCTAAAAACAGTCATCTTCAACAGCTAGAGAGTGTGAGATTAGAATCTGTCTGTAATAGTTTAAACTTCTGTTCAATGCGGTGATCCGGAACAAATTGTTTTAATTCTCTGGGGATAAAATGAGGAACCCTCACCTATAAAGGGAAGTTAAACTCTGCAGAAGCTGTCCTTTTTCCACCTGTCCACGAAATACAACAATCTTGATGGATCGTGTCAATTCTAACTCCACGGCGTATCTCAAATCAATTCAATTCTTTCCATCTCTACTTCATGCAATAAAGTCCAAACCTCATCACCTTATCCATCATAGTCTCACAGTTGGTCTTGTGGCTTCTGCTCTTCCTTTTCTCCATTCAGCAGAAAGTGATCTTTCTTACATGCAAATAAAATCACTTCACCTCTTAAAACCTTTAAAATGGCCCACAAACTAACAGGGGAAGTGGGGGCCAGGCTCCCATGGGGCTATATTTCATGCCTTTCTCCCTGACCTCCAGGCAAAGATGACTTCTTTTAGTGCCTCGAATACACTAAGCCCCAGAGTTTTGCTTGATCTATTTCCTCTGGTTGGAGAGTCCTTTCTTGATTTGGGTAACTCCTCCTCCTCTCTCTCGGGTCTCAAGTATCAACTTGTAGGATCACCCCCTTATAAGATCAATCTAATTTATGTGCCTGTTTTTCTTCCAGAATATTCTGTTCTTTCTTTCATAACATCTCTTATAATTTAATAGGCTCTTTCATTTAATGTATGAACTTCTCCTTTAGAATGTAAACTCTACTAGTCGAGTATTTTTGTCTGTTTTGTTCTACATTATACAAAATGGCAAGCACAGTGTCTGGCACATACAAGATGCTCAATAAATATTTGCCAGTTGAGTAAGTTTCCTTCCATAATGTAGGACACCATTTGGCATTTGCCTTAGAACCTATTTAAAATTCCTCTGAGGACAGTTTAATATTTTATACTCTTTGCTGATTCATCCATGTTCTAATCAAGCCTTTCTAATCTATTCTTAACTTCTCAGCAGTTCTCATGTTTGGAAAGTTGATGTAGGTTCTCTGGCATCTGGGAGGATAAAAAGGACAAAGCAAAGGAATTCAAGCTGGGTTATGGTCAGACTGTGCTCATGGTTTTGTCCCTTTAAGACCATGATCCCAGCTCTAAGAGAATCACCAATCAGCTAGTAAGAGTAATGGGCTATGTACCTGTTAAGTTTGTGAAATTAGTTCCCCCTCACCCTTCAAATTCATCTGTCTCTTGTGAATCTGACCATCTCATTCCAGGCTGGACTTCTGTCCTTGCTTTTATTGACTTCCTGAACAGCGTGATTGATTCTCTTGAATATAGACTTTGCTCTTTTATATTCCCAATGTGACTAGTTTGAAGCTAATAAAGGATACACAGACTACTTTGACACAGCTCCAGGATCTCCCACTCGTCTGCCTCTCTCTCCACCTTTCCCTGGCCCTCCTCACAACACACACCTAGTGTGCAGCCTTTGCAGGCAGGCTTGACTTTTTCTGGTATGGCCAAGCCCGGCCTTTCATTGCCCAACCTCAGGAGGTGCCTTAAGCATTGCCTACAAAATTTCGCCTCAATTATATAATGCTTTTGGTTTCATTGGTTCACAGGAAAAAAACTATAATTCTGCTGGAAAATCTGAGTAATAACCCATCAATTAAGGGTATAAAGAGGGACACTATTATTTCCAGCAGTTAATAGTACTCCCCAGAGAGTCTTTGCCATCTGTATTTTTGGCATTCTCTGATCACTTGTAGACATCCACTCTAGTTCACGTCACATGCGCTCAGTGTTTCACTGTCCAGAGAGCCTCTGAGATCCTTCTCATCTCAATCTTTCTGTCTGCAGAGGCTGACTCAAAAGACTCTAGAACTAAAGTCCACTGCTTTGTTGCTGTAATTTCTCATTGTTTTTGCCATAAAGAGCAAGATCTTGCTTACAGAATACTTCTAGAACAAATCCTCATTTTTCTTTTTATATTCTACTACTGTGAAACCATGTTTCTATAAAAATATATCCATATGCACGTTTGTTAAATATTCCATGAATGCAAAAGTATCAAACCAGCACATGTATTCTATTGCTCAATGTGATTAATATGCTTTATAATTCCCTGCACTACTGAGGCTCATGCCACTGCGTTAAGATGACAGACTGATCGAGTCACAGTGTATCACCACGTGACCTTGAACAACTCACTAAAGCTTCCTAAATCTCAGTTTCCTCATCTATGAGATGGACATAAATAGTAGCAGCTGCCTTGCAGGCTGTCGGTACCAAGAGAAAGAGATACTGAAAATGTATGCCAGCCTCTCTTATGTCTCGGGATGGAGACCAGATCATGCTGAAGCAGACTTTCTTCGTTCTAGGAAGAGTCTCCTAAATGTCTGACTTACACAGATGTAAAGTGAGTGGATTCCCATTGTCTGGGACAAAAGGTATAACAAAATCTTGCATGACTCAGTCACAGCTACCTTTTATTGAGACCTCTGATATGAAAATCTGCTCATTGTAGAGGAGCAGCCAAATTTGCATAAGGAATCCGAAGTCTTTGGGAGAGAATAGTCCAAGGCCCACAGTCCCTACTCACAGTGACAACTAGTCAAAGTGACTTGTTGCCACGGACCAAGATGGCACTCAAGACTCTGACAAGGAAGAGTGAGGGTGTCAGGTTGGTGCAGTGCTAAGTCTCGGGGCACAACCGCTGAGCAATGGAGTATGAGCTAAGGAGAAGCAAACTTGTTTTCAAACTTTGTCACCATTGTACCCCGGGAAAGGACAGGAGGGGCAAGTGTTTGCAGCAGCAGTAGGCAAGCCTTACCTCTGGATGTGCATGCTCGATCTTCAAAAGAAAAGCTCTGGGGCTCCAAGAAGGAACAGCAGTAGTAGATGATTGAAATTTTCATTTTCTCTCCTCCTCTTCCTCCTCCTCCTCCTCCTCCTTCTCTGCCACTGTTTCATATTCTCTTTGGCGCTTTAAAAAGTACCAAATCCCTTTGGACTAAATATTCCCCAGTGTTCCTGGACTATTTTGGAGTAGTAGATCCTGTAAAGAAAGTACCAGATTTTATGTGTATAGTACAAATGAGAAGCAAATAATTTAAAAATATACAGAGGTGACTATATATATACCTCGAGTCAGTAGAGAAGATCATACTATCAATAATAGTGAAAGAGTTGTAGATATGGAAGGTGTTATAAATAACAATATTCTATAAAATTAGGAGAGGCGTTATTTTTATTTTTATTTATTTTTTTTGCTTTTGACTGTGACCTTTACCTGAGAACCAGTATGCTCCCAAATTGCCCCAGGTTTTCTGAAGGGCTCCCAGCAATCAGACAAGATCTAGAATGAAAATGAACCTTCTGAGAAACCCTTAGAAATCTCCTTAACCCTGAAATAAGAGGAGGATGTAAGGGGATGCTTGAGACAACTTTAGACAAAGTAAAGAGTACCATAAACCAAGCGGCTCTGAGTTTTCACAGAAAAAGCTGTTTCAAGGCCTTAGTAACAATTTCTCAGTTCCTATAATAGTGGGAAATAGTAGAGAACAACCCAGATATCACTGGCCCCAGGGTCCTGCACCTCACCTCTGATGTGAAGTGACTGCCACCTCCGGCGTGGTCAGGAAACAGATTCTACTTTGAGATCTGGAGATTTCTGTTCCTCGTCACGTTGTTGGCCTTCAGCTAGCTCTTTGGCTCCCTCCCTAAAGACATACCATAGAGACCACCATCCTCTGGCCACCTGCAGACATGACCTGGTCCTTAGGCATTCGTCACCCAGCCCAGCACAACACCATTTCTCTCCCTCATAGCAACATAACTTGCGTCTCCTTTTCGCTTTGTGCTTTCATTGTTTTCTTTTTCTTGAACCACAACATGATAATTCAACAATACTTCTCTTCCATTTTCCATGCCCATGATCCTCAGTCACGCCTGCTTCCAAATTCCAATTTCTAAAACCAGCCGCCTTTACCCTGCAATGTGTTTTGAAATTGCCACCATGATCTTCTGATTATAGTTTGTAATAGTGCCTAGCATGTATCACATATGTCACAAATATTTTTTTAATTAGCTGTTTTTCGTAATGAAGCCAGTATCTAAAATATTTCATTATTTTCAGTCATTTAAGAATATTCAACCTTTCTGTGATATTAGGCATCTTCTTGAGAGATGTTTACTGCTTTCTTCCTTCTCTCTTTTTAATTGTACCTGCTATTTCTATTATTGTCAATAATAATGATTGCTGTATATTCTTTATTTGTTGATTTATTTATATGCCACCTGCTTATTTATTCTACCAAAGAACTTAATATGATCTACAAAAATACCTAAAATGCAGCAATATGACACAAATTTAAAATAGGTGGGGAAAATGACAGAAAAACAAAAGTACAGTATAAAGGCTTTTGGAAAAAAAGCTAATACAAAGTTTCATATCCTGAGTACCCATACAGGTACTCTGGGTGGATCATTAATTTGGGTCGTAAGTCCCTAGCTATCAGCTCCAGAAAGAAAAGCCCAATCAGTTTAACACTTTATAGTGTTTATAAGAGAAATACAAAGAAGTTATTTAGGAGAAATGTAATTATTTGGGACATTAAGACCAGACAGAAATATCTCCCATGGAGGCCGTTGAAGTGTCCAGTGAACCACACGCCCATAGCAGATTTATAGGAACACACAGTTTTGTAGGCCATTTGAACAGTGCTCCCTACCAAAAGCTCATAGCATCCTTCCCAAGGACAGTGGAGAGTAAACATCTTGACAGGCCACGGTATGAGTGATATGTTACAGACACACAGATCTCTGGTGATCTGCCTTAATCCAGAAGTGAATGTAAAGATCTGGAAAAACAGAGGCAGTACATAACTTCCAAGAAATTTTCCCTGGAGATGGCTTCTCTCAGATGAGTTTTGATTTAAAAGTGGGTACCAATCACTACCAATGAGAAACCAGCCATGTATCAGCCACTATATACATTACCTGGGATCCTCAGATCAACCTTGGAGGTGGAAATTATTATTCATATTATGTTGATCAGGGAGCTGGGGATCTGAAAAGTTAAATAACTAGTACAAGGCCACCATAGCTAGAAAGTAAGGTGATAGGGATTTGAAACCCAAGGACTGGTTCCAAACTCATCTCATTTTTTTTTTAATTATGAAAATTCTCAAACATTTAGAAAGACATAGAGATGAATACAACATACAATTGTGTATCTACTATCCAGATTGACGAATGTTAACATTTTCCTGTGCTCCAGTCATTACACCAAGTTTCTTCCTCTTAATGCCTCTTTGGTGTCTAAAAAATGGAAATAGGCCAACAAAGATTGAAAGATAGCTTTTTCCCAACCATACCAGCAGAGAAAATTCCTAGCTGCCTTCTCTTATAACTCTCTAACTGCCTTTGCCCAAAATGGCTTGGGCTGCATTATTTAAAACACATTGTACACTTTTTTGTTTTATTCTTGGCTTGCATACAGACGCAATTGGGGACTAAAAGCTTAATGCTACCTTGGAGAAGAAAAGGCTCAGCTGCTGGTTCATCTGCCAACTTCTGACAAGGGCAAATGCCAGTTGCCCCACCTCCAAACCCAAAGAATCCCTGTAACTCAAAACACAATGTGTGATTGGCCAAATTTCTTTCTTTTTTTTTTTTTTTTACTTGGCTAAACATGAATAAGATATATTGGAGAAATATCTATTTCAAAGCAAGTGAACCTTTATGAACAAGTGAACCTTTTCATGTAAGTTCAATGGTGAAATTTTAAATTTAGGAAATTAAAATGGATTCAAGATCTCATGAACATGGGTATGTGTTGACTTAAAAATACACTCTTCATCTTCTTCCATATCCTATTTAGTATAAATTCTGGGAAGCCACAAAATGTAAAAGAATTTTTTTAAACCAAAGATGGCCTAAATTTCAAGAATAAGAATTTAGAAAGCTTTAGTTGGTTGATCCCTAAACTCACCCTTTAATTAACACTGTAATGGTTGGGTACAGTGGCTCATGCCTGTAATCCCAGCATTTTGGGAGGCTGAGGCAAGAGGATTGCTTGAGGCCAGGAGTTCAAGACCAGCCTGAGTAACAGAATGAGGCCCCGTCTTTACAAAAAATAAGAAAAATCAGCTGGACATGATGGCACATGCATGTAGTCCCATCTACTTGGGAGGCTGAGGCAAAAGGATTGCTTGAGCCCAGAAGTTTGAGGCTGCAGTGAGCTGCTTTAGCCTGGATGACAGAGCAAGCCCCTGCCTCTAAAAAATAAAAATAAATAAATAAACATTATAATGAGAGGCTGAGGATCTAGGGAAGAACATTGGCAGATATTGCCAAATGTGTGTGTGTGTGTGTGTGTGTGTGTGTGTGTTCATCCTCTTCAAATAATTGTTATAAAACTGGACATGAACTATTTATTTGTCACTGCATGTAAATTTAAAAATGGTTCATTTTTACTTTTATAACTTCTATTTGGGCTATTATGCCTGGATCACCGTAAAATAAAGAACTTGAGTTAGTGGTCCCGAGTTCTATATTTTCCACTATTGGCATCTAGAAACTAACAAGAAATATCAACCCAAAGAAGTCAAATTCACTTGTCAATGTTCTATTCACCCATCTGTTTCAATAAATATTTCAAGACATTTGCTTTCTTCAGATAAACTCTAAAGATTTGCACTCAGTTCAATTTTTTTAAAGATTTTTTTAAAGCTCTCCCACAGTTTGCTTGTATGACCTTAATTAATTTTCTTTTAGACCCTTTTCCCTCCTGGCAGGCAGTAAATGCTCAGGCTTTACACCTAGAAATGATATACAGTGGCAGTCAGACATAGCATGCCTGCGTCTACTGAACTAGAGACATAAAACAATTACAGAGATCTTTTAGACCAAAAATCCACTTTATTTTTTGTGATTGTGTGTTTTCTGAAAATGTCAACTTAGAATCACAAATATTTATAATTAGGTAGTCCTCAGTGATCTTATTGACTGTTTTTTTTTTCATTTTTTTAAGAATTGTACACTAAAAAAGGAAAGTTTAAGTGGTTTGCCCCAAACCACGTGACATGTCCATGGTTGTCAGCACCTAAAACAAGCCCTTTGACTCTTCCCATCACTCCACAAAGTCTGTATTGGGCATCTAAATTTCTCAGGCAATATTTCTTTCAGTTTTCTCCTTTTTTTGTTTTCTTTAAACTTTTCTACTTTACCTTGTACATGAGGACAACGTTTTGGTTCTGGTTTAACTCAAACTGCAATGATTTTTTTTTTTTTTGTAGCTGTTAAAAAAGAATAAATCTTCTATTTGTTTTAGTAGTTAGCTTTATTCCTCTAGCTCTCACAGAAGCAGTCATTGCCCCCTCTATTTCTTGGACCCAATAAAAAGATAGTCAAATGAGGCCAAGTATTTTTAATATCTATCCCCCTAAAATAGTACATATACATTATACACACATATATGCACACTGGGGCAACCAAATCAATTGTTGGAAAGCAATACAATAAAAGAGACAAAGACAACCTTCTGCAAAGCTCAGTAAAAGTATTATTTCATCACCAATTTCACAATCCTGAACTCTAGTTGATCCTGGTCTAACGTCCTCCTGTTACAATTTCTTGGTGTCCCAGCTCCAACTGGACATTGGATATGGAGCATGAGAATGTCCATTAAGGACACCGTGCCTGTAATCAAATACTAAGACAATATTATCTCGGAGTGAACAGAGGGTATCATTTTCTTGCTCTTCTTAAGTATTCATAGCTAAATGATTTATGGGCACACAAATGGATATAATGTCCCATAATATATAACAGGACTAATATTTAATGTGTTTCTTTTTTACTTTGTTTGAATAAAATGCCCCAAAATACTTTTAGCAAATGATCATTAATTATGTGCATTGTCAAATGCTCTCGGGTTCTAATAAGCAGGCCTCAGAATTTACAGTCCCCGGCTTTCAGCTAGTGCCTATAAATTCAAAGTGGGTGACGGTACTCAATAAAATAGTCCCATCACCGGCATGGAAGCCTCAAATGGTTCACTTTAAGACATACCGCAGATTTTTTTCCCAATATCTATAACACAAGCAGAAAATACCCTTTCTGAATATTATTCTGAGGAAACTCTCAGATTATCAGAAACTGTTTTGTAATGGGTCTCTATGATCCACAAGGGCTAAATTTGGCCTTAAGCCTGTGGATTTTATCAACTGCATCTTTTGGATAGATGGACAATCTGGGACAGAAGAGAAAACCACAGTGGCTCCTTGGGGAATATTTATCACCAAATGTATTTTCCAAAAAATGAAAAAAAAAATTTAAAGAAAAAATGTTTAAATAGAGTTGTGACTTCATAGTCAATTTACTTAATCTTCAATGTCTTTGCAAATCCATTATGCACTTGGGATGTCAGAGGGGTCTACAAATTACCAAGTTGTTTGAAGTTTGCTGCTTTCTGAAGTGGCTTTGGTCATTTATTTTCATAGAAATGTTATTTCTTCAACTTACAAGATAGGTAATAGCAAGGTCTTTTGAGACAGCTGTCCGAATAGAAAATGATTACCCACATCTCTAAAGTAAGGTGACTTGTTCTTTATATGAAGTCCTCTAAGGAGCATTTAGCGCTTTAAGAATACAAAAAGACCAAACTTCAATTTTCAAAGTCTGTAAGAAATGTCCATGGAAAAGAGAGAAAAGCAGAGAAAATAAATGGAAGGATGTGCTGCTTTAACCTGAGGGAAGAGGAGGAAAACGCAATGTATTTAATCTTGAATTCTTTTTGTCTGAAACTCTCCAAATATTTTAGATCAAAAAAGGACAATGGGCCGGGCGCGGTGGCTCACGCCTGTAATCCTAGCACTCTGGGAGGCCGAGGCGGG